>CAUYUJ010017436.1:127500-236305 GCA_963575745.1 Prorocentrum cordatum
CTGTGGTGCACGCGAGCGCTGCGGCGTACACAGGCGCAGGGGGGCACATCGCCACCTACATGCTGCTCGCGTCGTCGTCGTCGTCGTCGCTTGTCGCTTGTCGCTTGTCGCTTGTCGCTTGTCGCGTCGTGCGCGCGGGCGCGGCTGTGGAGCCACACGGCGGGGGGGGGCGTTACGTCATACCCCCCGCCGCCCCCCCCCACCCCCCATGACGCCCGTCATCGCCGAACATAAAGAAACGCTCTCTTTCCGAGGATGCTTCGGGCTGCTGGGGCCTCGGCCCCAAAGCCGTGCAGCGACGGTCCGCTCGGTGAGGCCTCTCGTGGTCACAGTAGCCCTCTGCCACCACGGTGTTTTTCAGGCTCCCGAACAAAGGTCTGCGCGCGAGTTCGTCCCGTGCTGCGGCGCATCCCGCCGACCGCCCGGCAGGACGTCGGCGGCGGCGGCCGCGACGCCGTGTCCCCCGACCCCGGCGCCCTGCGCCACGAGGACGGCTGCCCCGTGGACTTGCGCGCGCGTCTGTCCCGCTAAGCTCTGCCGCTGGCAAGCGATGCGTGTCGGACTTCGCTGCGCCGCCTGCGTCGTGTCGGAAGGTCTGGGTGGATCAGCACGGCCCAGAGGGCTGTCCGTCCCCGCACCACTCCTTGCATGGGGTCCACCTTGACCCGCTTTCGAGGTCCGCGCGGTTTTCCTGGGGCGGCGCTGGACCCCCCTCCCCGGCGCGCGGAGCGCGCCAGGGGCAGTGCCTGCGGCGCCGCCCCGAGGGGGCAGTGCCGACCCGGGAACGCGCGGACCTGCGAAAGGTTGTGCTTACATTGAGGCCCATGCCAAGAAGCACCTTGCTTGCCTCCAGGGCGCCCTCGGCTTCCTGGGTTTCGAGGGTGTTGCTGTGGAAGGCGCGACGTGCCCACACCAGAAATCAGTGGACGTCCTGGGGTCTCAGGGTTGGGTTTCTTGTGGAAGGGTTCTTGTGGGTCGGCCTCTACTGTATGTCGTGTCCTCTTCTCTTCTTCGGATCCCCCCCCTCTCGGCCCCTCTTTCAGCTTGTTGTTCTAGCGGAGGGGACGCCGAGCGCACGCGCCGCCGTCTCGCGACGCGGCTGGGGCGACCAGAACCCCGCGGGCGGGGCCTGGTCTGTGAGTTGTTTTTCCTGACGAGGAGGGAGGGAGGGAGGCAGGTAGAGGCAGGGAAGGGAGGGAGAGAGGGAGGGAAAGGGGGAAGGAGGGGGGGAGAAGTCAGAGCGGGAGGGAAGGGATGAGGAGGCCCGGGGAGTAGTCAGGATGCAATGGAGGAGGGATGAAGGAGGGAAGAGGGGAGAAAATGCGAATAGAGAGATGCGGAGGAAGAGGGATCGAGGAGGGGGGCGGAGGAAGAGGAAGAGGAAGAGGAGGGACGGATGGAGGTGGATAGTGGAGAGGATGACACCGAACATCGACGATGGCGACGAAGACATCGTGCGGTTGGGGTTTATGAGTGAGTTGCCCGGGGGGGCCCGGGGTTCGCAGCCCCAGGATGGAGCCAGGGCAGAGGGGAGGATGTGCATGCGGATGAGGACTGGGCCCACATCCCTGACGAGAGAGAGGGAGGGAGCGATTGAGCAGAAGGAAAGTAAAAGGACAGAGGACCAGGGCCCAGGCCCCCTGTCGATTGGAACAGGCCCTCGTCCGAGGCCGTGGGGCACCCCGGGGCCGTCAGAGAGCGACGTGGAGCGACAAGAGCTGCCGAGAGGTCGAGAGGTGAGGAGCGACGCGCGGAGGAGTGCCGAACTCGCCTCGGAAGGGCTCGAGAGGCTCCGGGGCCTGTGGCTCGACCAAGACAAAGCCATCGGAAATGTGGGTGTGACGGAGAAGGGCGGAGGTTGAGTCGGACGGGGCCAGGCCGAGCAGACATCTGTTCCAGCGCGTTCCGGGGCGCTCCGACGCTCTGAGAAGGCCGCGGCGCCCGAGACATCCTCCAGAGCCGCCGGTTATCAGAGATTCTCGATTGATCTTCACCCGGCTTTGTCCTCGTCCAGGCCTCGTCTGAAAGGGTGGAGGTTGATTTTTTCGCCTGTATTGGGGCCTCCTGGAGAGCAAGGGTGCCCTCGAGGGCGCGAAGTTCTTCGCGCTTCGTGGTTCGGCTCCGATTCCTCATCCCTCTCTTCTCCCCTGGGAGGCGGCGCGAGAGCGCGAAGTGATTCGCGCCCCGCGCAGCGCGAAGCGCGAATTTGGGAGCCCTTGGAGAGGGGGGGCGGGGCGCGTCGCCACCCGGGGCCAGATGCGCCTCGGGATCCTGCGCGGGACGCGTTCCGGGACAGGTCTGGGCTCGTCCCCTCGCCTCGTTCCGCCCGGCCCCACCGCTCCTCCTCCTCCCCTCGCCAGCCTTCCCTCCTCGTCCTCGTCGCTCCCTGCAGCACCGCTTTTCCCCTCCGTCCTCCTGTTCCTGCCCTCCTCGTCTTCCTCGCCCTCTCCTGCGGTGGGGCCCCTGACGGGAGATGACGGGCACAGGCGGGCGAGAGGCGGGGGAAGGTGAGGGAGGAGAAGGATGAGGGAGAACAGATGGATTACGGCGGAGGAGGAGGACGGAGGACGGAGGACGGAGGCGGGAGGAGGAGGGTGTATGATGACGAGGAAGAGGAGGAAGAGGAGGAAGAGAACAGGGAGGAGGGGACGAGGAGGAGAAGAAGGAAGAGGAAGAGGACGACGAAGAGCACGAGGGTCAAAAGCAGTGTGTAGAGGGGTTGAGGAGGAGGAGGAGGCGGAGGAGGAGCGGGGGAGGAGGACGAGGAGAAGGAGGACGAGGAGAAGAAGGACGAGGAGAAGGATGAGGAGGAGGAGGAGAAGGAGGAGGGGAGTAGGGAATGACGGGGCCTGCTTCGGCAGTATTTCGGCTCTTGTTGTCCCAATTGACCGTCATCGGACCCGCGACAGCAATGGCGGACACGAGCACGGAGGATCAGAAGATGGTGCAGAGCGAGGCGCCAGAGGTGGAGGACCGGCGGCGCGCAGAAAGGGGGGGGGGGGCCTGCCTGCGTCGTCGACCTCGCCTTGGAGATTTTTGGAGGTTCTCTCGTCGCTATGGCCAGGGTTCGGATCGGCAGGTGCGGCAGAGCGGTCTCTTGGGCGGCGTCCTGGCCAGGTCTTGCACTGGCGTGCGATCACTCTGCTGTCTTCCGCGGTCGACGTCGATCAAGTGGTACAACTACACACTGCCACAATCAAATGTCGACTCTCCCAGGAAGAGAAGGGAAAATATGGGAAGTGGGGGGAAGGCGGACATCGAGAAGACATGCGAAAATGTTGGGAATCCTGGGAGTTGTGTGTATTTGTTTGTGTGTTCCTGGGCCCTTTCATTCGATCCGATCGTTCCGATTTGATAGATTGTGAACCTGGTCCGATTCGATTCGAGTCCGATACTCGGGCGATCGGATGCGGACCTATATGTGCATGGCGTTGTTATTTGTTTGGCGCCGCCGATTCGGTTCGATTCCCACTCCGAGGCAGTGCGGTCCGATTCGGTACCGATCCGATTTCTCGACCCGATGTTGGGTCTTCAGGCCTTCTGAGAGGCCCTCCGAAAGGCTCTTCAGCAGGGCGGGGCCCTTCCCGGAGACCCCTCACATTGGAAGATTGCGGTCCCCGTCGCGGCGCCATGCAGCCGGTCTTGGCCGTTCCGATCTTGGGTTTAGGATCGGTGCATATATTCTGGAAGAGTGCGGAAAACAATGGCGAAGACCGACACCAGTTCCTGCCATTTTGACCAGGGTTAGGTCAGGCCTGCCCCCCTACAGGCGGATTGTGGACGAATAGTGAAAATAATCAAAAATATTCAAAAATAGTAGAACAAATATTCAAAAAAACGTTCCATCTTTTTTGTTTAACTATTTTGGAAGATTCCTCCTGTCGAGGGACGCGCCCGACTTGAGACCAGGATTAGTTATCGGCGTCGCTGCGGACGTTGCCCATTTGAGACAGAAGGCCGCCTGCTCAACAGCGGCCGCTGTCGGCTTTTGACGAGGACACCATGTATTGTTCATTATCATACCCATTCTTTCCGTACGCATTTGGGGCTTCCATATGCGTGTTTAGAAATATGCAGACACAGATGCCTCCCCTGCGTAAACACTGATCTCAGCCCCAGGACGGGCCTGGCCAGGGTCGGTGAGGTGGTCAGCCGACGTTCCCCAGAAATGTGTGCTCCGCCCCGCCAAGAGGATCTGGCTGGCTGCGGCCCGTGCATGGTGAATCCAATGACCAAGGAGGGCTGCATCGGCAACTATAGCTATCTCTACCTCTGCATGCCGTCGATGCCCTGGCGGAAGGGCGGGGTGTTCGGAGGACGCAGCCGTGCAACCAGCACCTGTGGCGGGCTTGCTTTCCACTGCCACCGCCATAAGCAGGAGGGGGGAGGTCCTCCTCTTCCTCCTCATCCTCATCCTCCACCACCTTCTTCCCTCCCAACTTGTGGTGGTGGTGGTGGAAGACAGGCCCATCCACCAGCCCTGGCCAGGCCAGCCCTGGCTCCAGAGAGTCGCTGTGCGTGCGCTTTCGGGACCACGCGTCGGGGGGGAGTGCGCGGCAGAGCCTTCCTCGCGCCGACGCGGCGGCGCCCCCCCCCCCCCCCCCAGCGCGGGCGCTCAATGCTGAACGTCTCAAGGGAACAAAAGCCACCCGGACCCGATCGCTGGCGCTTGTTAAGCGACCCTGTGCGTTTGTTGACAGTCCCACCCTGTTCGATTCCTTCTGGGTACGTTGACGAAACGGCTTCGCTCGTCGGGGTGGCTATTCTGGGGGTGTTTTTTGCTGCCCTCTAACGTCGCCAGTGGCCAGGAATCGGCGGACCAGCGAACGCGATCCGGCGGTAGGCCTCGCAGATGGGGTCGGAGCAGACAGGGTCGGAGGGTCGCGCCGCATCGGCGATGCTTCGGTGATGCGGCTCGATGCGGGGCCCCATTTTCTCCACGCCGAGGTCGCCGATGCGTCGCCGACGTCGCCAGAGCATGGCCGATGCATCGCCGATGCATCGCCGATGCATTGCCGAGCCGATGCATCTGCGATGCGGCGAGATCCTCCGACCCCATTTGTCCGGACCCCATCGTGGAGGTTGCTACCTGCGCTATCAGAAAGTGCGATCCCTGAGGGTAGCACTATCAAAGCGGCGTCCGAGGGCAACGCGCAAGTCGCCGCGACACGAAGCACCCGCACACCGACCAGGGCTCGCCTGGCCAGCGCCGGTGCCAGTTGGACGGCGGGCGTCCTCCCAGGTGGCGCCTCCGACGTTCCTGTCGAAGGACGAGAAGCTTGGGCTGTTCCTCTCCCTGGTCATGGGCCTCCAGTCGAAGAGCAAACAACTGTGCGAACATAAGTTCTCGGAGGTCCGCGCAGATTTCTTGGCTCGGCGCTGGTCCCCCCTGGCCGCGCCTCTTGCGCCGCCCCTGGCGCGCTCCGCGCGCCAGGGAGGGGAGTCCATCGCCGAACCAAGAAGTCCACGCGGAACTCCGGGAAATTATGTTCATGTTGTTCTTTGTTCCTCTATCCAACACGCGCTCGCCATGGTCGCGGGCATTGCCACTCCCCCGAGCCTCATCGCTGGGGACGCGTGCTTCGCTTGGCAGAAGGACGAGAAGCTGTGCGAGGCGAAGGCGCTCGAGCGACCGAAGCACACGCCAACAGATGGGGGCCCTGAGGGGCACCTCAGGGTTCCTAGCAGAGGGTCAGAAGCCGATCCCGATTCGCACACCCCGAGCAGAAACGAGCGGAGTGGAGCTCCCGCGATCCGCGGACCTCTTGAGAGGCAATGTTAGAGGGGATAGGCTTAGGGAAGGGACGCACCAACCCGAAATCGCCAAGTCAGTGCCGATCGGGGCTGATAGGCCCACCCCGCCCAGGAACTGGTGGACTCCCAATCGGGGCGATATCGCCGAAACAATGCATATGTGTATATGTACGTACATACGTATGTATGCATGCATGCATGTATGTGTGTATGTATGCATGCATGCATGCATGCATGCATGCATGCATGCATGCATGCATGCAGGTGGACACATAGATATATACACATGTATGTGTGGATATGTATATGTAAACACGTGTGTATGTGTTTGAATGTATGCATGTATGCATGCATATGTGCATACATGCATGTATGTAAATAAGTATGTATGCATGTTGACATATAAGTATGTATGTATGTATGCATATATGTACGTACGTACGTGTGTATGTATATGTGTGTGTATGTATGTGTGTATGTACGTGTGATTGTATGCTTGTATGCATGCGTGTATGTGTGTATGCATGCGTGCATGTACGTATGTGTGCACATGTGTGTATGTGTGTGTATGCATGTATGGTTGTATGTATGTATGTGTGTAATATATGTGCGTATGTGTATGGACGCTTATATGGTTGGATGTGTATGTATGCATGTGACTGTATGTATGTGTGCACGGGTGCAAGTCTGTGTATGTATGTGTGTATGCATGCATGCATATATGGACGCATGTACGTATGCATGCATGTACGTATGTACGCATGTAGGTATATAGGTGCGTATGGCCAAGTATGTACGCATGTGTGTACGAATGTATGTTTACGTATGCATATATGTATGTATGTATGTATGTATGTATGTATGTATGTATGTATATATCTATATATCTATATATCTATATATCTATATATCTATATATCTATCTATATATCTATCTATATATGCATCTATCTATCTATCTATCTATCTATATATATATATAGATCTCTATATATATGTATGTGTGTATGTATGTATTTATGTATGTATGTATGCATGCATGCATGCATGCATGCATGCATGCATGCATGCATGCATGTATGTATGTATGTATGTATGTATGTACGTATGTATGCATGTATGTATATATGCATGCATGCATGCATGCATGTATGTATGTATGACAGCCCGAGAGTGCACCAACACTGCCCCAGACGGCCCCCAGACAGCCCTAGACGCCCCCAAGAGCGCCCAAGACCGCTCCACGAGGTCTCCAAGAGGCCCCCAGGAGCCTCTGGGGGAAGGCCTTGGCGTTCTCGCATTTTCACAGAAGCTTCCGAGGCTTGCGCATGCCTCCCAAGGGGGCCCCAAGATGCTTCCAAGGGGCATCCCGAGCGGCCCGAAGGGGCCCCAAGTGGCCACAAGAGGCTCCAAAGACGAGCCTCCAAAGACGCTCCGAAGAGGCCCCCCAGAACCCCCATGACCCGCCCCAGATGTCCCCAGAGGCTCCCCCAAACCCCAAGGAGCGCCCGAGAGGTCCCTGGGAGGCCCCCAAGAAGCCCCCAGAGGCCCCCCCAAGAGCCCCCATGACCCGCCCCAGATGTCCCCAGAGGCTCCCCAAAACCCAAAGGAGCGCCAAAGAGGCCCTTGGGAGGCCTCCAGAGGCCCCCAAGAGGCCCCAGGAGTCGCCCGGAGACGCCCCCCAAGGTGCTCCAGGAACGTTTCGAAGGCGCCCCACGGGAGACTGCGCCGCTCTCTCCGATTTGATCCCGCTCCTCCTCCTCCTCCTCCTCCTCCTCCTCCTCCTCCTCCTCCTCCTCCTCCTCCTCCTCCTTCTCCTCCCCTCCTCTCCTCCCCCCTCCTCATCTCCTCCTCCCTCCTCCTCATTTCCTCCTCCTCATCGCTTCTTTATTCCGTCCTCCCTCCGCATCCCTCACCCATCATCCTGCCTCACGCAGTGGAAGCTCAGCTTGAGAAAAAAAACTGAATTCCCTCAGGTCACAACCTTATTATCCTGGTCCCCCTGTCGCCCCCCACGTCCTCGTCCTTCTCGTCTTCCCCTCCCCCCCCATCTGACTCATCATCATCATCATCATCATCATCATCATCATCATCATCAGCAGCAGCAGCAGCAGCAGCATCAGCATCAGCATCAGCATCAGCATCAGCATCATCATCATCATCATCATCATCATCATCATCATCATCATCATCACTATCATCATCATCATCACTATCATCATCATCATCATCATCATCATCATCATCATCATCATCATCATCATCATTGTCATTGTCATTATCATGATTATTATTGCCCGTTGTCCTGTACCTCCACTGGTTCCCCCTGTGCTCGTGACCCTCCTGGAGAGTGCCGAGTTCACGGTGTGCACGTCGGATTGTAATGCTCTAGCTCATGAACCATGATTGGTCTGGGGACCCCCAAGGGCCGCCACGCGCGCGCAAATTAGAAATGCTCTTAACCTGCTATTGGTAGCTAAGCACGCTCCTGGCCCCTCTTGGACCTCTCTGACACCATCGTTGGGGTAGCTTAGGCTGTCCTGGGGGCCTCTTGGGCCGTCTTGATGCCTTTGGGGGGACCCAGTGAGGTAATCTCAGCACATGGGGTATCTCACAGTTAGCATATCCAGTTCGGTTGAGTGCGAGCGATGCGTGCGAGACTGTTCTAGTACGCGCACACACATCGACGCGTGTGTGAGTGTGTGTGGTGTGTGTGTGTGTGCGTTTGTGTGTGTGTGTGTTTGTGCGCAGCCCTCCCCCCCAAAAAACACCCACTGATCGTATCAGTTGACTGTGACGGTGTTCTTCGTTCCTCTTCCTCTCCGCGGAGTTCTCCTGGAGCCATCTAGGGGCCCTCTTGGGGCTCTCTTTGGGGTTCTAGGGGCCGGTTCTTCGGGGCGGTCTGGGAGGCCTCTTGGGGCCATCTTGGCCCCCGAGGCCCAGAACGAGAGGGGTAACGAATTCAGCCCCCCCCCCCCTCGGAGGCTCAACCATGTCGTCTTGAGGCCCTCTGGAGCAGTTCTTGGGGCGCTCGTGGGTGCTCTTGCGGCCATCTTGGAGCCCTCTTGGGTCACTCTTGGGGCTCCCTTGGGCCATCTCGGGGCAATTTTTCCGAGGCCCATCGGAAGCGATAAGGCGAGAAGGCAGACATCATCATTCCCCAAACAGCTTGCTGAACGGGGTGCTGTTGTGATAGAAGCTAACTCCGGCCGAGGGAAAGGGGAGCAGAGACATCCTCACAAAAATCTGATGGTCCGGGCCGTTTCGCTTGAGACATCCTCACAACTCTCGTTTCTGAGTTGGCCGGGATTGGCCGTTTCGCCTGAGACATCCTTGAAAAGTTGCGCTCGGGGACGCCGCGCGAGAGGTGGTCCGGGCCGTTTCGCTTGAGACATCCTCGAAACTCTGAGCCCCGAGGTGCCGTGCGAGAGGTGGTCTGGCCCGTTTCGCCTGAGACATCCTCGCAACTCTGGGCCCCGAGGTGCAGCGCAAGAGGTGGTCCGGCCCGTCTCGCCTGAGACATCCTCGCAACTCTGAGCTGAGATGCCCTGCGCGAGGTGGTCCGGCCCGTCTCGCCTGAGACATCCTCGCAACTCTGAGCTCTAAGATGCCGTGCGCAAGGTGGTCCGGCCCGTTTCGCACAAGACATTCTCGCAACTCTGAGCTCCCAGATGCCGCGCAAGAGGTGGTCCAGCCTGGGGGCCCAGAAAACCATATCTTACCGCATAGACCACCCTTCGGGTGATAAGGAGGTGAGGGGAGGGAGGGACCAACGTCGCACTCGATTGATCTCACTATCGATATCACAATCGATATCACAATCGATCTCGCATTCGGCCTCACTATCGATCTCTCTATCGAACTCACTTTCGAGCTCATTATCGATCTCACTATCGATCTCACTATCGATATCACAACCGAACTCACAATCGATCTCACATTCGGTCTCATCATCGATCTCACTATCGAAATCACTACCGATCTCATTACCGATAGTGATCTCACTACTAACTCAATCGATCGATCTCACAATCGATCTGACTATCGATCTCACAATAGATTCCACAATCGATCTCACATTCGGTCTCACTATCGATCTCACTATCGATATCACAATCGATCTCACAATCGATATCACATTCGGTCTCACAATCGATCTCACAATCGATCTCATTATCGATGTCACATTCGGTATCACAATCGATCTCACAATCGATCTCACAAGCGATCTGACGTTCGATCTCACAATCGATATCACTACCGATCTCACTATCGATCATCAAAACAAAACATCAACATCGTCATCAACATCACCATCATCATCATCATCATCAATATCATCACCATAATCGGGACACCGACGGGGCACCGGCGGGACACCGCGGGCCCCCGGCCGCCCGGAAGGGAGACATTTGGTCCGGCCGCGCCTCAGCCACACGGGACACCAGCGGGACACCGGCGGGACACCGCGGGCCCCCGGCCGCCCGGAAGGGAGACATTTGGTCCGGCCGCGCCTCAGCCACAGGAGACTTTCTCTCGCCTGCCCACGCAGCTTCGCCTCGCACGCACGCACGGCACGCACGAACACGAAACCGAAACCGATTTCCCGGTAGGGGGGCTCTCCGTTCCACTTCGATCTCACCCCCTCACGTCCGACATATCCCCCCTGGGAGCCCCAGGAGGCCCCAGAGAGCTTCAGGAGGCCGCAGGACGCCCAGGACAGGCCCCAGGGGCCCCCAGGACATCCCCAGGAGGCTCTCAGGAGGCCCCCTATCAGAACGTGTCAAGTTAAATACACATCCGGTGTCGATTCGTTGAGTGTTCCTGCTCTTGTGCCCCCCCCCCCCCCCCCCCATTTTGGGGTGCCCCGACGGCCACATGTTAGATATCCCCCCCTGGGAGCCCCAAGAGGCTTCAGGAAGCCCGAGGTGGGGTCCAGGAGGCCACAGGAGGGAGCAGGAGGTCCCCAGGAGGCCCAAGGAGGCCCCAGGAGGCCCCCGCAACTCCGAGCTCTGAGACGCCGCGCTCGAGGTGGTCCGGCCCGTTTCGCCTGAGACTTTCTCGCAGCACGTTTCGCAAGAGACATCGTCGCAACTCTGGGGTCCGAGATGCCGCGCGCCAGGTGGTCCGGGCCGTTACGCTGGAGACACCCTCGCAATTCTGGGCTCCGAGATGCCCTACGCGAGGTGGTCCGGCCCGTTTCGCCTGAGACATCCTCGCAACTCTGAGCTCTGAGATGCCGTGCGCAAGGTGGTCCGGCCCGTTTCGCATAAGACATTCTCGCAACTCTGACTGAGCTCCCAGATGCCGCGCAAGAGGTGGTCCAGCCTGGGGGCCCAAAACACCACGTGTTACACATCCCCCCTGGGAGCCCCAGGAGGCCCCAGAGAGCTTCAGTACGCCGCAAGACGCCCAGGACAGGCCCCATCGGTCTCCAGGACATCCCCAGGAGGCCCCCTATCAGAACGTGTCAAGTCAAATACGCATCCGGTGTCGATTCGTTGAGTGTTCCTGCTCGTGTGCCCCTCCCCCCCCCCCATTTTTGGGGCCCCGACGGCCACATGTTAGATATCCCCCCCTGGGAGCCCCAAGAGGCTTCAGGAAGCCCGAGGTGGGGTCCAGGAGGCCACAGGAGGCCCCCGCAACTCGGAGCTCTGAGACGCCGCGCTCGTGGTGGTCCGGCCCGTTTCGCCTGAGACTTCCTTGCAGCACGTTTTGCCTGAGACATCGTCGCAACTCTGGGGTCCGAGATGCCGCGCGCGAGATGATCCAGCCCGTAACGCTGAAGACAATCCCGCAACTCTGGGCTCCGAGATGCCGTTCGGGATGAAGAGGAGGTGGGGGAGGACGAGGAGGAGGAGGCATGTTCTAACGTGCCATGCTAGCCCGCACTGGACGGGCGCGCAATCGACCTTGGAAACCGCAGCGGGTTTAAGAACCCTATTTTGGGATACTGCACTCCGGCTATACTTTTGTCCAGGTTTTGGAGCCATACTGGCCCCTGGGAGCACTTGAAACCATCTTGGGGCCGTCTTGAGGCCTCTTGAATGTGCGTCGGCGGCGATCTTGAGCCATCTTGAGGTATCGTGAGCCGTCTTGGTGGCCATCTTGGGGTCTCTGAGGCCCTCCCCCCCCCTGGGAGCTCCTGGGCGAACCTGGGAGCTCCAACGCCTCACGCCCCCCCCCCCCCCCCCCCCCCCCCCCTCCTCCCAGGCCCCAAGGGGAGGGGGCAGGGGGGAGGGGTCACGCCACCCTCCCCGCCCGCAAGCCGTCTCGATCACTCCCACCCGCCCTCCCAACACTCAGGAGGGGGAGCAACACAGACATACTTAATCCTCGATCCCCCAGAAAATATAGGAAATATGGGGAGTGGGGGGGGGAAGACAAGAACCCAGAAAATATGGGAAAGTATGGGGAATCTTTTTATTTGTGTGTATTTATTTGTGTGTCCCAGGGCCCCTTCAAACACATAAGCAGCACCCGAGCCTGAGCATGTTCAGCGGTCATCTTTGGATGGACAGCCACTGGGAACCAAACGCGACCCCACGTGCGCGACGCTGGGGCGAGGTGCGCCACGCGTGCCAGGCGCGCCACGCGCGCCAGGCACCCCCGGGGCCCGAGCGTGCCAGGCACGCCTGGTGCGCCAGCTGCGCCGCGTACGCCAGGTGTGCCGCATTCTCCAGCCGCGCCTGGTGCGCCACGTTCGGGGCACGTGCAGAGTGTGCCAGGTCACCTGCGCACGTGACAGTACACATCGGAAATTATGTCGGCACCCACCATCCTTGTCGAAAGCCAATGCCCATCATTGTGTCTGGCCATACGCCACCACCCCCGCCGGCCCTGTCAAAAACCACTTGACAGTGATGGCGGGTGGCCGCGCATGATCCAGAATTTGAGCCGAGGTGCATTTGGTATTTGTGTTGACAGGGATGGTGGCCTTGTTCACAGCAGGCAATATGTTGACACCCCCGCCGTCCCTGTCAACAATACAAAGTGCTCGCGGGCCTCACGAACATGACTCAAGACTTTGCCCCGAAGTGTGCTTTGCGTTCCGCATCGGATGGGCTGCGCATCGGGTTGGCTGCGCATGTTCCGGATTTGGAGGCAGTCTGTGTTTTGTAGTTGTCTTCGATTGGGATGGTGGGGGTGTGTGATCATGGTGATCGGCGTTGTTCTTGGTTGGTTGCTGGTCGCCTGGGGGAGGGGGTGTATATTAATAGAGGACAGCGATAAAACCCTCTTCCCCCGAGCAGGGGAAGGAGGGATATTGCCAGAGAGAAGGCAACACTCGTTAATCCACCTACGCCCAGAGGGCTGGTGAGATTCTCTTCCTCCACTTCCTGCTACTGCCGACCCTCCTGCCGCTGCCCCCCCTCCTCCATCACTTGTGGTCGTCTCATCCTCCGCCTCCACTTCTTTTTCCCGATGCTGCAGAGAGACAACTATGGAAATAAAGAGAGAGAGAGACGGTCAAAGAGAGAGAGAGAGAGAAAGAGATTGAGCGAACGATTAGCTAAAGGTAGCAGCCATCCCTGTGAAACCACATGGTTTGCGAAGTAAGGGGGCGCCATCCTTGTGTTTGCATTTGGATGTTTGGGATTTCTGGTGTAGGAATCCCCGAGGCCTTGTGTTTTCATCTTGATGTATGAGACTTGGGTGATTGTACAGCCTCCGACGACAATCCACGCCGCGGCCCCCCAGAGCTCGGAACCACAGACATCCCAGACATCCAAATGAAGCAGGAGCCCGAATGACATCGCGGAGTGTGGTGCCCCCTTGCTTCGCAGACCGGGCGATCTCACAGGGGTCGCTGCTCCCTCGTCTCTCTCTCTCTCTCTCTCGCTGTATCTCTGCCTCTGTGCCTCGCTGCCTCACGGGAATTGGAAGAGGAGGTCCTCCACCTCTTTCTGACCCCTTGTCCTCTTCCTCCTCCTTTTTTCGATGAGGCAGGGAGGCATTGAGAGGGCGAGGGAGGGAAATAGGGGGACTGGAGGGAGCAGTGGCCCGTGCGAGATCACACGGTTTGCGAGGTAAGGGGGCGGCCAACCCAGTGTTTGCACTCAAATTCAAAACATCTCTGGTATGAGAATCCCAGAGGCCTTGCGCTCTTCTTCGGATCTCGGATGTTTGCGTGACATCTCAGGGTTTGACGCCCCCTTACTTCGTAAACTATGTACGTCACAGGGCTCGCTGCTCCATCCCGTCTCTCTCTCTCTCGTTCTCAGTGCGTCTGCCTCATTGGCAGCGGGGCAGAGAAAGAAAGAGAGAGAGGGAGAGGGAGAAAGAGCGAGAGAGAGAGAGAGAGCGACTAGAGGGAGCAGCGAACCCTGTGAAAATGCCAAGTTTGCGAAGTAAGAGGAGCGCCAAACCTTGTGGCTTCATTCGGACTTGGGGGACTTCTGGTATGAGAAACCCAGAAGCCGTGTGATTTCATGTTGACGTACTGGATTATGGGGATTGTACGCCCTCCGAGGACAATCCACCCTCGAGAGCTCTGAACACCAGAACTCCCAACAATCATAAGACACCATCCAGATGACATCATTCTGGGCTCCCCATACCAGAAATCCCCCGAAGTCCATGCGAAACCACCGAGTTTAGCGCCCCCCCTACTTCGCACACCATGTGATGCCACAGGGATCCCTGCTCCCTCGAGTCTCTCTCCCCCTCTTTCACTCTCTTTTCTCTCTCTCTCTCTCTCTCTCTCTCCCTGTTTCAGACTCTTTGCCTCTTTGCCTCATCGGAACTCGGAGAGGACGAGGAGGAGGTGGAAGTGAGGTACAGTGGGGGCGCGCATCAAGAAACCATCTGCTTTTCGTCACGGTACCCTGGGTTTCTTCGCTCCTCGCGCTGCGTGGTGACTTCCCCGCAGCCGTTGAAGAAGCTGCTGCGTTCAGGATACTTAGGTTTTCACCTCGCGCGCGGGTTTTCAGGGTTGAGCTTCCTGCGATGGTTTCTTGCGGCCGCGTCCGCCTTGCAACCAACGGAGAGGAAGAGAAGAGAAGAACACCTCCACATGAACAGAAGGCGATCAGTGTGTGTTTGGGGGCTGTCCATGTGTATATATGTATACATATATACACATACACATACATATCGCTATATCTACGTATATATATATATATATACACGTATGTATCTCGCCGACTCCACGTCGATGTTTCATCCCTGAACATCCCCTCCCCGAACGCTGTCCCGCGCTCTGCGGTCGTTCCCCCCGCGCTTCCCGAGGTCCCCGCTGCGACTCTGGGCCGGGGGCGCGCGGAGCCTCCTGAGGCCGCTCGTGGAGTGGCCCTCTGGCTGCCTCGCGCGGCGGCTCAGGGGCCATGCGAGAGGGGAGAATCCTCGTCACCCCAACATGCTAATACTGCGTGTGCGTGGCCCCTGGTTCCTTTGCAAGCACATCGTCTTCGGCACCGCCTGATTCCGGGGCGTTGCCCCCTCTTGGCCTTGATGTGAGGCCCTTCCCTCTGCCTTCCCCCCTCTGTGCGCGGCCCGCTTAGCTTCGACCGGAAGAGGTGCGCTCTCGAGCCGCGGATCAAAAAAAGTGCGTGGCCCCTGGGGCGACGCATGCACCGAGAAGTCTCAGAGCAGAAGTTCCGTGTCGGGCGCTTTCTGGCAATGCCGTTCTGGAGACGATGGGCCACAAGATCGGTGTATTGTATGTTTGGTTCGGGTCGCTCGCCTCCAAGGAGAATGCGTGGGACTAGTATGTCCTCACTTGTCACAGTGCAGGCTGAGTGGTGGACGAAACGACCCTCAATCGTCCACGTATCGCCGGCAGCCGCGCGCCCGTGGTCTCCGGTGCACGGTCGCTGGCCTGCCGGAGGCCGCCCGGCCGCCTGCGTGCGCGCCGCGCAGCGCGGGCCTGCCACCCACGCAGGTTTTTGGCCATGGGCCGGCTGTCTCGAAGGCCCGGAGGTGGGCGCCGACACCAGGATCGGCAGTGTGCCGCCACCGAGGGAGGCTGATCCCAACGGCGGCGATGGTGGTAACGTTTGGGATTCCTGGGCTGCCGAGAGAGATTACCACCAGCGCCAAAACCTGGGATCGTCCTCCCTGGGGAACGCAGCCCCCTGTTCTGGTGTCGGTGTCCTTCCCCAAGCCTTATGAAGTTCCAACCTACTTTAGCCCTGATCACCAGAAATCATCTCGAGCACCAAGAAAGTACCGAATCTGCAGGGTTCGCCCTGGGAGGCGATACTCGCTCGACACCGTTTCGATACTTGTCTGGGTGCTCGACATTATTTAATCGCTTCGCTCATTCCGCCGGCCCATACAGTCTCATGTCTGCCGTTTGCCCGAGGGCCTGGTGTCAATGCGGCGCTTTGGGGGTTCTTTTGCCAGGCGTCTCGGGAACCTCTTGGAGGCAGTGTTGAAGCCTCTTGAGGTCTCGTAGGGGCCGTTTGGGGGTCGTTGGGGCTTCTTGTTAGGCTTCTTGTGTGGTTCTTGGGGCGTCTTGGGGGACTTATTGGCGGGATGTTGGTGGCTTCTGAGGTGCTCCTAGGGGCAGAATCCCCCTTTGGGCGCCTCTTGGGCGGTCTTGGTGCTCTCTTGTGCCGTCTTGGGGTTATCTTGGGCCGTCTTGGGCCGATTTTAGCGGATTGTTGGGCTGTCTCGGGGCGATGTTGGGGGCTATTTGCGTAGTCTGAGGCGCTGTGAAACTCGAAACGCCGTTCATGCGGGAAGTGTACATGTTCCTCTGGGAATGGGACGATTTTTGATTGTAATGGCCGTCTTGGAGGGCCTCTTGAGGCTCTCTTGGGGCTTCTTGGCGGCCTCGACGGCAATTTTGAGGTCATCTTGGGCGATTTGGAACGATTGTTCGGCGACTTGAGGCCGCTTGGATTGTTTCGGGGGCGTTCCGGTGCCGTTTTGGCGCGCTCCTGGAGCGTTCTGGGGGCATGAGCCGAACGTCGCGCTCTGGGCGGCGTGCGGAAGCCATTGTGTGAGAGGGCGCGGTGGTGAGAAGAACAGCTCACCCCACCCGGCTTTCTGGGCTTTCCGGCGTAAGGAGGGCTTCTTCGCGGCACTTGTGAACACTCCTGGACAGTGCTTTTTGGGCAGGTTCTTGACGCTTGTTGCAAGTCTGTAGGGGCCCCGTTGGGAGTCTACCGAAAGGAGAGCACATTGTAGTATCGCTTGCACTTGCTTGCGTGCTCGGGGGGGCATTTGGGGGGCCTCCTGGGGCCGCTTGGGGGACTCTTGGGGGCCTTGTGGGGGTTTCTTAGGGCCGAGGGCTCGAAATGTTGTTTCGTGTTCCCTCTCTGGGGCCCCTTTGGGGGCGTTCTTGGGGCCCTTTTGGACCGTCTTGGAGGCTTCTTGGGCCGTCTTCGAGCCCTCTTGGGCCATCTTGGGGCCCTCTTGGGGGCCTCTCTTGGGGCCCTCTTGGGGGCCTCTTGGGCCCTCTTGGGGCGATCTTGGGGGCCTCTTGGGCCGTCTTGGGGGCGTCGGGAAGCCGAAAAGGTGGAAGCTCCAAAATCTTTCAAAAACCTAAGGAAAAGCAATGATTTTGCCTCCTGGGGCCCTCTTGGGAGTGCTCTTGGAGGCCTCTTGGGGCGTCTGGGGGCTATCTTGGGCGTCTTGGAGCGATCTTGTGGCATGTCGGACCCCTCGTGTACCATCTTGGGGGCCTCTTGGGGGCCTCTTGGCCTTTCTTGGGGCTCTCGGGGACGTCTCGGAGCCCTGTTGGTGCGCTCGTGGAGCGCTCTGGTGGAGTCGCCCGGGGATCAGCCGGGACCCGCCCGGGGTACTTTTCGTCCGGGGACCCCCAGGGGCTGCCCCGCGCGCGCGAACTAGAGAATTGTTAACCAGTTACCGGAGATATTAGCACGCCTCTGGCCCGTTGGGCTGGCGAATTTCTGGGATTTGGTCCGTAAGTACGATGGGAGCAACATACAGTCAAGACGCTGCAATAAGGAACAGTTTGGGTTCGGGAGGGGCTCGATGTTCCTTAGGTTCCTCCAGTGCTATTCCTCTTGCCCTCCTGGGGCACGGAGGCGCATACAGTCGGGGCCCTGAAGAAGGAACCCTTTTTGTTGGGGAGAGGCTCTGTGTTCCTTAGTTGCTTTACAGTGCTCCTTGGGTTAGCCTGAGGTTTTCCATGGAACATCTGAGCTAATGTATTGGAGAAAGGGGCCTCGTTCCTTATTTTTCGTTCCTTAGGTCAACGCCCCGACTGTATCGGGCCAAGAAGGGGCTTCGTTCCTTACTTCGCGTTCCTTCTCTCAGCAGCCCGACCGTAACCCACGCCTCCAGCCGTCCGCCCGGGAGGCGGGCGTGCGCGCCCGGCGGCGGCGCGCGGGCCCAGCTGCTGGTCGCTTGTTCCCTGCCCTCGCGGGGGTCGCAGCGAAGCGCTGCTCGCCAGGGGGGTCCCGAGGCCCACGCCTCTCCTGGCATCGCTCGGACGTCCGAGCGATGGCGAGCTCTGGTCAGGGCTGGAGCTAAACGGTGTCTGGGCGTTTTCGTGGGCCGTTTTCGGTGCGGCTTCGATTTGCGGCGAAGGCGGACGACAGACAAAACGAGGGAATACGGACACAGAAACGGAAAAACACCGTTTAGGTTCAGCCCTGCCTCTGCTCGACCCACAAGGGGGTCCAGCGACAAGGGGGTAGTGAAGTAGATTTGGTGCAACTGATTTCTGGGGTTGCAAGAGATACTGGGGCGTGCAATCCGTTCCAGTGCGCGCATGTATTGCTGGGCTTTCGCGCGCAACACACGAGTTGCAATATAATGCTATACATTTCACTGGCGCAATGCAGTTGCAAAACAATAGCCCCAGACCTATTGCACCACCCCCTTTCAGCTGGAACCCCCTTTGGGGTCAACCGAACCCTTGCCCAGGAGCTTGGGGAATCGTTGGCGGGGAGTCCGTCGCCGATTTGTCGGCGATGCACCGCCGATGCCAGGTCGACGTCTCCTCCCTGCGCTGTTCCCGCCATCACGATTTCCCTCAAAGAAGGGAATCTCGGGGATTCACTCCTGGGAAGCTAGATGTTCGGGGGTGGACAGACCTCCTACCCTGACACGTCGATTAGTGAATTGTCCGTTTTCGGTTCTCGAAAGGGCGCCGCGGCCGTTATTTTCCAGGCTTGCGCCCGCCAGATTTGGGCCCGAGGTCGTTTTCACTAAACCACGTTTTACTAAAGGGAGGTCTGTCCATCCCCGATCTGCACGCCCCCCATCGAGGATGGACGACCCGCCGTCGTAGATTCCCGAGTTGGACTCCGGATGTGCGGTCCAGTCGGAAACTCCTGAATCTCGGGCCATGCTGTCGCGGGAAGGATGCCAAGGGTGTCCGCGATTCGGTCGGCTCGGTTGTCGCAAGTCGCCTGCGTTCAGTCGATTCGGCCCAGTCGGCCGTCGCGCCGCTGCCGCGCCGCTTTGTCTTTCTCGGCCGTCCGTGTGCGGTACATATGGTTTCGGTAAGTTTCGGTTTTGTTGTCGGTTCGGGCGGCTTCCCGTTGCGACGTGCGATGCCGCCGTGGATTGCCTTGGCGTGCCAAAACAGGAGTCTGGCGATGTTGTCGGGCGTCGGCGGGGCTCCGTTGTCTGCTAGACTTGCGTCTGTTCCGGCCCTGCTAGAGTCGGCTGCACGTAGGAGTGACCTCTCGCCGGAGTGACCCGTGGCGCGGGCACATCTGGGCCCCCAGATGGCTGACTGCGATGCGATGGCAGCGGCTGCCGCGCTCAAGTTCGGCACCGCCGCGCTTCTTGCTACGACGCGAACCACAGGCCACTCTTGCCTAGGGTCACTCGCGCGTGTAGCCGAAAGGGGAGGAGGAGGAGAAGGAGGAGGAGGAGGACGAGGAGGAGGATCTAGGAGGAGGAGGAGGAGGAGGAGGAGGATCGAGGAGGAGGAGGATGAGGATCGAGGAGGAGGAGGAGGGGGAGGAGGAGGAGGAGGAGGGGGAGAAGGAGGACGAAGAGGAGAAGGAGGAGGATCGAGGAGAGGAGGAGGAGGATGAGGAGGAGGAGGTGGAGGGTCACTCGTGCGTGTAACCGATGGAGGCGTACCTGATCAGTGCGGCATGGGCGGCCAGCGGTCTCCTCACCATTGTCCAGGTGTTCCGAGCCAAGCTATCGAGTGGCCTCCGGCCAACCCCGCCACCATGCTCTGGTCCTGGGCGAGATGCCAGGATCGGCGGCGAGCGCGGGGGGGAAGTGGGAAGGAGCAGACAGAAGGCGGCGGGGCTTCTCAGAAGCCCTCGCGCCTTCGAGAAGTTTTCTGCGTCGTCCGGAAAGGCTTAGGAAACTTCTCAGAAGGCCGGGGGACTGCGAGCCGTCTGAGAAGGCCCGCCCCCCCCCGGGCTCGCCGCCGACAGGAACCTATTAGGGGGCCTCTCGAGAGCCTCTTGGGGGCCTCTGCGGGGCCTCTCGGATGTCCCCTGGGCACGGCTCGGGGATCTCATGGGGGACTGCTGGCGGTCTCGGGGGCGGGCTCGACATGCTATTTGGGATTCCCCTCTTGGGCCCGTCTTCGCGGCCGGTTGGGTCCTCTTCAGGGTCTCCGAGGCCACATTGGGGCGATCTTGGGGAATTCTTGGGCCGTCGTGGGCGTTCTCCAAGACCAGAGAGCCAAGTTCCCGACGCTCATGCAAAAGCCCGAGACGTTTTGGGCCCATAGTCTGGCCCCCAGCGGCCTCCGAGACGGCCCCAAGAGGCCCCCGCGAGAGGCGTCTCAAGAGTCCCTCCAAGAGAGCCCCTGGGCGGCACGGCAGTAATTGGGCACATGTATCAAGTTCGATTCCCAGCCACGCTCCCGAGGCCTCTGGAAAAGTCACACATCCAAAGAGCGCGCCAGAATTCAGCACGTCCAATGTCTCTGGCACTTGGACCAGGAGTTCGAATGGACCTGAGGACACTCCACTTTGGGCCTAGCGCTAAGTCGGGCGTGTCCCCCCACAGGCGGATGTTTGACGAAATATAAAACAAATAGCCGAATAATGCCCAAACATATCCAAAAATAGTCGGAACATCGTCCCCATTTTATTCTTCACCATTTTTGAATAGTCCTCCTGTAGAGGGATCGGCCCGACTTCAGCCTAGCGGCGCTGTGGCGGATTCTGTGGCTTCTTCCTGGGGACCGGGCTGATCTCCGTGATGGGCACCAGCTTCACGTTTCTGCCGATCGCGCGGGAGATGGTGGTCGTGATGGGTTTGTTTTCCACCACCACCAGAAATTGGAAGGGGAGGGGGGGGTCCTCCTCCTCCTCCTCTCCCTCCTCCTCCACCTCCTCCTCCTTCTCCTCCTCCTCTTCCTCCTCCTCCTCCTCGTCCTCCTCCCTCCCCCTTCAACTTGTGGTGTTGGTGGTGGAAAGCAGGCCCATTAGGTCGGGGAGATCCTGGACAATCAGGCGGCCTGCGCGACCGTTGACGATCCTGGCATGGTCGGGTACGGGAAGTTCTTGGGGACGGCACTCGAGGGCTGAGAAAGTCAGTGGGGGGAACATCTGCCGACACAGGTACCTCTCTCCCGTTTGCGTGGTCTGGGGCGTCCTGGAGAAACCTCGCCGCCGCGGATGGGTTCCCCTGGAAATCAGCACCGCCACTATGGATTCGCCTCGAGACACTGGTCAGACCGCACCCTAGGAGAGGTCCGGGAGCAGCTGCATCGGTATGTGTTCGTCCCCTCACAGGGGGGGGCAGAAGCTTCGATGATGTTCAAGGGTGGTCAGAACGCGACTCACGATGAGAGGCGCTAGATTTTTACTCGGGATGGTTCATTCCCCGAGGGGGGGTTGAAGGGACAGGCTCAAGGGAGGAAAGCATCGGCCTCGCAGTGGGCGTGCGGGCGTGGCATCGCAGTGCGATGCTGCGTCGGACAGCGTTGGGCCCACACCCCCGGCGGACAGATTGATAAACACCGTGCGAGAGTTTGTCCGCAGTTCCCCGCGTCCGCGGGTCCTTGCTCAGCCCCGAGACTGTTCAGAATGGACATTGGATTAGGCACCCGCCCCAGAGAAAGGGTTGGAATGTCGTGGGCCCCGCGTTAAACAAGTCAGGGCATGTGGTCTTTTGGGAGGTGTTTCGCGGTAGGCCCCCCCGAAACGCAGTGAAATAGCACAGTAATCGCAGAGGTGTTGCGAGCTTCAGAGGAGTGTTAGGGTCAGTTTGGGGAATCATTTCGGGCGAGGTTTCGCTCCCGATGCCCAAGCTTTTGCCTTTCCGAAACAAGGCCGCTCAGAAGAGAAGGGGCGCTCGGGGATACAACCCTGGGGGTCTGTCAAGGATGGACGCTCCCCCCATCGTATATCCCCGACTTGGGCCCCCCATGTTTTGTCTACTGGGAATCCCATAACGCCAGGGGTGTTGGTCGGCATACGGCCTGTGAGCATCCACCCAAGGTCACCCATTCCTTGCCGTCGGGGGCGTGAGTGTCTCACCCCAGCCCAGGGAGCGTACTGCCTCGATGCGGAGGGGGGCGCATCGTCGGAGCATCGGTGCTGCATCGTCGATACTCGGAGGAGGGCAAGTCGATACGACGGTGGCACTTGCTGGCGTTTTTCGTCCTTCTCGGGCCTCCTGGCGGCTTCTCGTCGCTACGGCTGGATCTGCCTCGAAACATGGGGCCCGATGGACCCAGGGAGAGGTTTTGGGCCAGTTTTGAGTGGATATGGGCTGCAATGGAAGGCTGCCGTTGTCTCATCTGGCCCTCCTCCGATATGCCACGTCGATGGTGCCCCCACCTCTTTCAGGTCCTTTCGGAGTCAGAGTTCGAGGATCGATGTTTCTGGACTTGTCTGAGCTTTTCTGGACCTGCTGGAGGCTCCTCGCCACCACGGCTGGATTTTCTTTGAACGTATGGCCTTCCAAATTGAGGTCCTTCCCCATCCCCCCTTCTGTACCCACAGGCAATGGTTGCAGCTGTCCTGGAGATCCTGCTCGGGTTCTTGCCAGCGAAGGTGCACAAGAAACTCTTCCCAGACGTCGTCTGCGGTGTCACGGTCATGCTCATCGGAGGGGGGTTGATTGCCTCCGGGATCAAGTACCTCGGCGGTTGCCTCGGTTCTGCTCATGTACTAGTTTCTTCTTTCCTCTTTCCACCCTTTCTCCCTCCTGTGCTACTTTTCGCTGCTGCTGCTCCGCTGCATTACTGCACTCGAGTGGCACCTGTCCTGCTCCTGCCACCACATCCTTGCCGCCGTTTGCAGCCAGCTGCGCCCCGCGCCCGCCTCAAACCCGCTGTCAGGTTTCTGACATATAGCATAACCCTTGGCATCGCTCGGACGTGTGCATTTTTCCATCTGCGAGGACCATCGAGGAGCATCCTTGATGACCTGGCGATAAAACCACACACGAAACCGAACAAAAATCAGGAAATGGACGTCCGAGCGATGGCCAGAACCGGCCTTCAGAAGGAACCGAACTGTCGCATCCTTTTCTACATCAATTTCTCGAGCTGGTCGCCGAGCATCATGCTTCAATGCCACGGCCTCGCCGGGTCCTGCCGCTCCTCATGCCGGTGATCACCCCGCTGATCACCCCGTGTTTGTTGCGCCTTCGTCAACATGTTCCCGTTCACCATAGCAGAAGCCGCCTCTTTAGGGCCCGTCAGGGCAGCAACCCACCCGCCAGGACCAGTGACGGGATGGGCGCACACCTTCCTCAACGAATACGTCAACGGGTCTTACAAGGAGCCCAGCCGCGCCGCCGACAACGAGGACGAATTTCGTGGCGCGCTGGGGCTCTCAGCGCCCCCTCCTGGGCTTGCGTTGAAGGTGGCATGCGGTTCGTGGATACTGCGGTTTCAATGCGCCCGCTGGTGGGAATAACCACACGTATCGGACAGTTTGTTCGACGCAGCGTTCGGACGCACGGTGCTTGCTAAGGGCCCCGATCGTCTTAGCGATTGCGTCGCGAAAAGCCTTGGGACGAGCAGGCAGAGGAGAGCTGGAAGGCAATGGATGGATTGGTGACTGCGTCACCTGCACACCGAGGGACAGCGAAACGAGTCTTGGGGACACAGAGGTCAGCGCAGTCAGCACGTAACTCACCAGCATTCCTACACCCCAGACCGTCTTCGATCTCAGGGCGCACGAGAGCATGCCGCAACAAAACCTCGCCTTTTCTCTGGTGTGGCGCCGGACTGCGACATTCTTAGCCAATTCGAAGTGCTGCGGGGGCGTCAAGCGGATTGTCGTTTTACGCAAACCTAGACTAAACCACGCCATAACTGGGGGGGGGGCTGCGAACTGCAAAGTTGTCGCCGCTTCCGAGGGCTGTTGGGGGGCCAGCGGAGCGCGGCCTTATGCAGAATCATACTAAACCTCGCCATCCGTGTGGGAGCTGCGAATTCCGAATCGATCGACACTTTCGAGGGGTGCGATGGGCCCCGGCAGACTGACGCCGCATGCGTACGTACATTCGACATTGTCATCTTTGTGGGGGTGCAAATTGCGCAACCTTCTACTCTATCGAGGGTCGTTAGGGTCCAGGAGAGGGATGCCTCACGCATGCCCAGATTCGACTTCGCCATCCGAGGGGGGCAACGAACTACGAGTATGTTGCCACGTTCGATGGGCGTTTGGAGGTCCGGCGAACAGACGCCTGGCGCAGACTTAAACTAGACCTCGCCATCCTTGGGCGGCTGCGATTTGCGAGTCTGTGATATCTGGGACATCCCGGAGCAGGTGGGCTTAGATCGGGGATGCGCGGACAAGCGTAGTCGTTGCATCAGATCGCGAGCGCTGCAAGCTTGAGGTGGCAATGGTGACATCAGCCAGCACGCGCCACAAAAGTATTCCCAACCCTCACTGTGGCATCCAGTCCTCTTCCTTATCCTTTCTCCTCCTTCTGCTTCCTCTCGCGGTGCTTCGCGGGCGGCTGCCAAATGCGGGCGCGTCGTTGCGCGCGTGGGCCCCGGGGGAGTTCAGCGGAATAGAGGCGCGCGCGCCGAGCCGACGTCGCAATTCTGTGAGAAGCTGCGAACCGCGTCGTTGTTGTTTGTTTTGTGCGCTTCGGGGGCCCACTGCGGAGCATGGGGGGTGCGCGCGCCCAGGCGGGGCCTCGCAACTCCCTGGGGGGCTACGAATTGCCCAAGCGTAGCAATTTTCGTGGGTCCTCGGGGAACCTGGCGCGGTAGGGGGGCGCGCCCACCCAGCCGCAACTTCGCGGCGGAGAAGGGGGCTGCGCGCGCGCATCCGAGACTTCGCAGCGCCCTGAGGATTGCGAGCAGTGCAATTGCCGCCACTTTCGTGGGCTCTTGGGGGGCCCAGCGTGGCAGCGGTGCGCGCGCGCCAAACCGAGACTTCACAACTCGTTCGATGGTTGTTCACTGCGCTATTGGAAACGTCTACGGTGGCTCACCGCCGCCCCCTGCCTTTTGGAATCGCCGAACCCATGGCTAGGGGGTGGGGGTACCGAAAGGGGCACCTTGCATTGCGCCGCCGCCGCCCAGCCGCTCCCATGTCGCGCGGGCGCGGGACTGTCGAGACCCCCGAGGACGACGCTGCCAATGGAAACCTTTCGTGCCCCCGGGCCCCCATGGGGGGCCTCCGAACCCGCAGGGCGGGGGGGGGGCGGAGGGGGGGCGGACGCGGGTTTTCCGAGCCCCCGAGGGCGACGCTTCCAACGGAAGCGTTTCGTGCCATCGGGGTCTCGGGGCGGCCCAGGGCCCAGGTGGGGGGGGTGGCGGGCCAATTGAATCACCCTGCCGCAGCCGCCGAGCCGTTTGGTCTCCGCGTTGCCTTTTGCGGCGCGGGTCTCCCCGCATCCCCGTGGGCGCTGATGGAAACGTTTCGCGCCCTCGGCAGCTCGGCGGCGGGGGGGGGCGAGCCCGCGCGGGGGGGGGGGGTCGCCTTGCCCTTCCGCCGCCGCCGGGCCGTTGGCCTCCACTTCCATGACGGATTCGCGTTGGGACAGACGCGTGACATGTGAAAACATTCAGCGGCAAAACATTCAGTGTGAGGCAGTGTTCGACGTAGTTCTAACTTTAACGCGTTAATAGGGGGGGACTGTTAGAAGCAGCTGCCACCTCGGCTCCAGCTTAGCACCGAGGCAGCGATCCGACGCTTCAGGATCCCCTCGCGTCTTCCCTACCACAGCCCCCACCCCGCCTCCGATGTCTGGGCGCGGGTCCTGGTGGGGGCCACCTCCAGGACTGGCCCTTGGACGCGGTGCGCCGCCCTCGCGTGCGACCTCCGCGCCCTGGCGGCGCCGAGCGTGCATCTGGCGCACGCGTGCCCGTCGTGCGCGGGGCGCTAGCATCACCATCTTCGCGGAGCTGATGCGCTACCACACCGCGCAGTCCGCAGAGACGACGATCAGCCCGAAGGATTCGCTGGAGTCCAACGACACGGAGAATCTCGAGGAGCAGGCCCAGCCCAAGGTCGTCGAGACCCCCTTCGTGAGCGCCGGGCTTACGACGACGACCGCCCAGTCGAGGTCCCAAACGACTGGCTTGGCAATCTTCTTGGCGGATCTCGTCCTCCTGGAGATCGCGTGGGCCAACATTTTCATGGTGAAGCTGATCGTGCGTGCCCTTGCGACGGAGATGACGATCTCCCTGGGCATCGTAGTCGTCTCCTGCCTGATGATGTGCCAGTTCCCCCTGGGAATCGCGTGGACCTACCTGGCTGGCTGATCTTCATGGAAGCAGATCGGGCTCTTTTTGTGGATCGTCTTTCTGCTGAAGTTGCTGATGCTTACTTTCGTGATGGAGAGGATGATCTTCCTGGGCCTCGTAGTGTCCCACCTGATGATGTGCCGTGCTCCTCTGGGAATCGCGTGGACCTACCTGGACCAGACCGGCCACTCCTATGGGCTCGTGATCTAGAGGACAGCTCTCGCGATGATTGGTTCGAGGCCAGCCTCCTAATCGATGTAGTGTACGACCTGGTCAACTTATCCACCGAATTTGGCTGCGGCTGCCCAGTGAGCGAACTCAGGGAACAAATTGGCAGCAGTTCCGCGACCGACTCCACCCAGGAGGCATGCGAGGCTTGGGAGGCATTCGGAGCCATCTCCTGCACTGAAGGTAGTTATTGGCTCAGCTTTAGCCAGTCGCCTGCTCTCTCTCCCCTGCTGCAGTTGAACTGTAGGTATCATTGCTGTTCAGCCGAAGCCTTCTCGGAAGCCGTGGGCGAACATGCTGCTTCCCCCCCATCCTTCTTCTTCTCTCTTCTTTTCTTTGCATTCGTTTCAACGGCCCCCCGACTTCCCCCATGCGCCGGTGGTCGTGGGCCTCGGCCTGGGACGTCTGCGCGTCCGTCGGCGTCGGGGCCTGCGCGAGGGGTGGGATGGGGGCTCTCGGACCGCCGTGTGGCAGTGACATCGTGCCGCATTGTATGATCTCTATGCGCTGCAGTCGAATTTTGACTAGTTGTGCTAGGTCAGATATACATAGGCGCTAACGCTGTGAAAGAAAGAAGGAAAGACTGTTAGAGGCGTCTTGAAACGTCACTGCGTCGGCGGAAGGCTGCGGGCCCCGCGTTTGCTGCGCCGTGGCAGCTGAAAAGCGCATGGTGCATGACAGAAAGTGGGGGGAGGTTGGGATCAGCGAGTTTCTCATTGCACGTGCGGGATTAAAAGGACGAACGAACTCTTCTAGAATGTTGCTGCATGCTGGTGGCCGCTCGTTTTTGCCATTTTCGCGCATGAATCGTGCGTTCTGGTTTTGTTTGACATTTCCAGTGTGCGCGTGCGCACGATGGGTTTCTCAGTCCGAGCTGATAGGGTTCCCGATTGGAACTCGCAGTTCGTTTTGAGTATTGTTTTTGTTCCTGTGACGAGACTCCTGCAACCACCACATGAAAACCAAGTTAACGGGAAGTGTTACGAACTTGTCGTACGAAGGCAATCAAGTTTTGCTGCGCCGGCCGAAAAAATCCAGTTGCATTGGTGGCCGCTGCATTCTTTCAAAACACCACAGCCCCCAGATGCCAGAAAGCAATCTCGTACCAATTCCAACCGGGGTGTTCGTGTTGTCTCCCACAATGAATTGATTATTATCATGGCAGGCGGTTCATGCCAGTATCGTTTGAAGTGTTGTGAACAGGGTCTTGTTGCCGGATCAAGATGGCTGGTTGTAATTGGTGCCAGATTGTTTTGGTTTGGTCGGCTGAGACATGGCCAGGGCGGTCGACATTCGTACGCGTCGGCATGGACTGGTCTGACATGCCCGGGGCCCCCCTTTGGGGGGGCATCCAGCGGTGGTGCGCCCTTCTTCAGGACATCCCTGATTGACACCGCGTTCGCCTTCTCATCAACTGGTACCCGTGCAATCGTAGTTTGTTTTCCTACTCCGTTTCTTCTCGGGTGCGATCCACCTCCTTCCCCTGCTTTTATACTCACCACCCACCAAACCACCCCAACCCAATCCGAAGGCCCAAATTTATCCTCGATTTCCAGTGGGGGGGGTCGGGGAACGTTGAAAAAGCACATGGTATCCGTACCCCCCCCAACCCGAAATTCGGGTCAAATTCGGGTCTTCGGGTTGGGTTGGGGTGGTCTGGTAGGTAGTCATATACTCCGTATCCTTGGCCTCCGCGCCTTGTGTTTACGCCCCCTCCGCCTGCTCACCCGCCTTCTTCTCACTTTCTCTTCCCCTCGTCGTTCGATGCCCTCCCCTTCATCTGTCTCTCTCCGCGAGGGGAAGGGGTAGGAGGATACAGAGCAGGTTGATCGAGAGGTGGATGCTCAGGGAGCCTGCAGGGAAGAGGGAAGTAGGAGGAGGTGCATGTCGGAGTGGGGTGGCGTGAGGGGGGGCGATCGACAGAGGTGGGGGACTTCCGTGAGCTTCGCCGATAGCTCAATCTAAAGCCGCCGCAACGATGCGAAGATTTCTGAAACGACGAACGATGGCAACAGCGGTGACAGTCGACCGACGACTGGCGACCTTCGACCGACGACGAACACCACGACGACGACGACGAAGACGACGATAGCGGCAGCGGCGGCGACGACTACGACGCGCCATGACGAAGGCGGCGTCTTAGCCGAGGCGGCGGCGTGTTCTGTGCCGAGAACGACCTCAGCAGGGCTGCTGCCTTCGGCGGCCCGCAGCTCTGCAACGAGAACGGGGCGGTGGCGCCGGCTCGAACAAACTTCACCCGGTAGGCTCGTGCTCCTGCAGCCGTCGACGGAGTTTGCCTCCGAGGGCTGCTCGATAGGCCCAAGTTCACGGTGCTGGAGCGTGTTTTTTTATTGCTTGGGGCATAATGGGCATTATAGCCCCCGACCCCCCTTCCCCCCCCCCATAACGTAACGCCCCTCCCCCCCAGGGCGGCGCTCCAGGCGGGCACTGCCGCCGTGCGCGCGGCGGGGTGGGGAAGACGATGCATTATACCCCCCCCTGGCCCCTCCTCCTTCCCGAACCCCTATACTGCCCATTATCGCTGAAGAGAGAAAGAAACGCGCTCCTGAAGGTCTGGGCCCGGTTCTCCATCTTCGCCCCCATCTCTTCTTTGTCGGCCTCAGGCCGGCGAGGTGGCAAGTTGGCGGCAAGCCTGCGGCCCTGCACGGCCAGAGGCATGCGCGCCTGCAGAGCAGCCAGCAGTCTCGCTACGCGCGCGCAGCTCCAGCACCGCCGCGCGCTGCAGCCTGTCATCTTCCTTGCGTGCGTGCGTGCGTGCCAGGCTTGTCAGAGGCCGTGGATCGCAACTGTTCTCGTCTCCTGGGATCCTGCGCCCCTGGAGGGCGATGTCCGATGGGCTGACGAGTCGTGGCGGTATTCCAGAATGGTAGCCTCTTCCATCGGCCGCGCCTCGTCGAGAGGGGGGCGTCATGGGCGCCCCGAGATCGCCCCCGAGGGCCAGCCGAGGCCAAGCATGTACCCCTCAAGCCGGTCAGGGGGATGAGGATCCTCAAATCCAGGAAACCGCGAGTCGCGGACGTCAAAAGTGCCCGTGGCCCAAGGTGTCCCAGGATGTCCATGGTGGCCCCAACGGCCACCAGAGCACCCCTCACGAGGCCCTGTGGGCTCCATGGGGTTCCAAGACGGTGCGAAAAGCTGGGGGGCACCTCGTGTCAGGACCACCTGTGGCACCCCCGGGGACTTGCGTTTCTGCCCCGTTCAGGCCCCCGGACCCTCGCGGATTGATCGGGCTCGAGGGATCTAGGGTCTTGGTAGCGATGTAACAGACGGTGTGATTTTCACGTCGTCCGTCGGGTCAGAGGGTGTTCGTCGGCCAGAGAAGGAAGGGCCAAAGACCCACCAGAATTGTGACCCATCCTTCTGCGGGTTGGCATTCGTGAGTCTCGCCCGCTTCACGTGCAAGGTGTCGCCAGCATTGAGGGGTCCGCCAACGTCTGTCCAGTGGCGTTTGGTATTGGTGGAACGTTCCCAAGCATCCGGCGCTTCGACCATTTCGACCTTCTGATCCCTCCTCCAAGGCTGGCATGTCATTCCGAGTTGTTTTTCTTCATTGTCCTCCCAGAATGGAGTCCGAATCGATGGGGTCAAAATAATATTTCGCATCGCCGATGCATCGGCAATGCGGCTCGATGCGGAGCCCGATTTTCCCAGCGTCGATGGCGCCGATGCATCGCCGACGTCGACGATGCATTGCCGATGCATTTGCGATGCTGACCGGTCTTTCGACCCCATCGAACCTCGGACCCTGCGTGGGAGGTCTCTATGTATTGAGGCCCCCAAAGAAATCCAATGAGCAGGTGATCGAAGGTTCGCACGGATGTTGTGTTGGAGTTGCGTCGGGTCAAACTTCTCGGCGTTCAGAGTTCTTCGGGGAGAAGGTTCGGGGACTTCGGAACCTGGGAGTGTAGCCGCTCGCCCAAGTCGGTCCAGCACTGCCGCCGAGGCCTCGCAGTCTCCGCGAAGACTCCGCAAGTGCAGGCGCCGTTTGCGGAGAGAGCAGCTTGGCCTCCATTTGAGGCCAGGGTGGCGCATTCTTCCAGTTCGAGAGGTCTGGACTCTTGTTGGGTACTGCTCCGGCGAGAGCGCGCGCGCTGGTCCGAGGGCCAGCTCGGGTACACTCCCACCCCTCCTGGCTTCCTCGTCATGAGAGGCGCCCAGATGTAACCCCTCCCCTTCTCATCAGATGCAACTACCTTCCTAGCGATGGGGTAAAACTCTCCTCCTCGGCAGAAGAGAATCGGAAGATGGCAGAAGCAGCAACAGGGCGGCTCCGCCGGCCGATGTTGGCGGGCGGTCGTCGGAAGCTCAGCGGAAGAGAACATTGGCCGCCGCAGAGAGCGAGAGAGAGAGAGAGGGAGAGAGAGAGAGAGATCAATGCTGGGGTCATCAGGGTTTCGGATCCAGCCAGATGCACCAACGTGCTTATTACGCCGTGATGCGGGGAGATCGGGAAGGAAGGACGATCACGAAAAGATGCAGGCAGGGGATATTCCACCCCTGCCTTTTCAAACGACTCCCCATACCCTTTCGTTTCCCTCCCCATCCCCCCTCGCGTTGCCCAAATCCCTTCATCTTTTCCAGCCACTAGACAGGTGGCGCTGACCTTCGGGTCCCCACAATACATTGGGCTCGGCTTGACCGTGATCGCCATGTCGGTCTTCATTCAGATCTGGGGCTCGCCCTTCCTGAAGTCCACGTTCCAGGGGAGGGGGGTCGGCGGATCAGCGACGGGTTCTTGAGGGAAGGGGTCACAGGGACGTGGTGCCTCAGACAAAGATCCACCTTTGGGTCCTGGGGCCCCCATCCCTCAGGACCCCACCCCTGAACCACCGAGGAAGGGGAGCACCAGCCGGAGTCCCGGAAGTCACACGCGGCAGGTCCGCGCTTGCCTCGGCGCGGCGGCGGCGCGCGCGGGCGCTCCAGGCGGAAGGAGCACCGTCAGCGGGCTCGCCCTTTGGAGCCCTGGGACCCGCCAGAAGCGAACCGTGGCGTGGAACCTCCACCTCCTCCACCTCCTCCTCCTCCTCTTCCTCCTCCTCCTCCTCCTCCTCGTCCTCCTCCTCCTCCTCCTTCTGCTCCTTTTCCTCTTCCTCCTCCTCGTCCTCCTCCTCCTTCTCCTCCTCCTCCTCCTGCTGCTCCTCCTCCTCCTCCTCCCCTTCCTCATCGAAACCGTGGCGTGGAATCCAGGCGACAAATTGGGCCGAAGATCGTTCGCCTGAGGCTGAGCGGTGCACGCTGCGTCAGAGACCAGGGTCCGAGGTCGTGAGGGCAGCAGTTTCCCGCCAGCGCCAGGCCCTCGGCCACGCGCCAGAGCGACCCTTCGCTGGAGTGAACTTCCCCTCGCTCCTCCTCCTCCTCCTCCTCCTCCTCCTCCTCCTCCTCCTCCGTCTCCCCCTCCTGCTCCTCCTCCTCCTCCTCCTCCTTCCCCTCCTCCTCCTCCTTTGTTTGTTGAGTTGGCCAGACCTCACGCTTACGCATGTTGCGTTCAAACCCTCCTCCTCCTCCTCCTCCTCCTCCTCCTCCGCCTCCTCCTCCTCTTCCTCCTCCTCCTCCTCCTCCTTCCCCTCATCCTCCCCCTCCTTCCCCTCCTCCCCCTCCTCTTCCTCCTCCTATCCTTATTCCTTATTAGAATATACTCCTACTCCCCCCTCAGGCCGGCCGATAGGGGCCGCATCCGGGTGGTCCCATCCTAACTTGTAAAAAACAATACAAAATCAACATTTTTCTTATTTTTTCCTCTCGACATGGACGTCCTGTCGTCCACGGCGATAATCCATTGCAAAAAATGCCACAAAGAGCACACGCGCGCGTTCATGTCAGAATCCTACCGAACACCGTGTGTTTGCAAGCATTTCAACATAAAAACATCAAAAACCCAATGCTTTTTCACAAAAATTGTACAAATTTCCCGCCCGGGCTCTCTTGCTGAAATCATAGGAAAACCATAGGAATCTTAAGAATTCTGTCAAATCCAGCGATTTCACGTCATCGCGCGGTGCACTCGCGATGCTCTGTCATGCACCCAGGCCGCGAATCCTGTGCAAAAAATAACACAAAGAGCACACTCGCGCGTTCATGTCAGAATCCTACCGAACACCGTGTGTTTGCAAGCATTTCAACATAAAAACAACAAACACCCAATGCTTTTTGACAAAAATCTTTGGGGTGTCCTGTCAGACCGTCGGGCTTCCTCCGGCCACCTCTGGCTTCCTGCGGTGTACCGGGCCATTCTCGACTCGTCTGGCAATGCGTGCGCGGCATTCAACACGCGCTCGCCAGTTCCCGTCGGCAACCGCCATCGCGGCCGCATCAGCTGTACCAAACCGGCTGGCCGGTGTGACTTCGGCCCCCAGTTGTGCCAGCTTTGCTTCTTATGTTGTGGGAGGGCGGGTGGGACTGGGCATGCCATGCTTGACTCGCTCGAGCTGGCTAGCTTGACTCCTACTCCTACTCCTACTCCTACTCCTACTCCTACTCATCCCCCTCCCCTCCTCCTCCCCCTCCCCCTCTCCCTCCTCCTCCTCCTCCACCTCCTTTTCCTCCTCCTCCTTCCCCTCCTCCTCCCCCTCCACCTCCCCCCCTGCCTCTCACGTCGACCCCCTCCTTGGCGTGGAGGTCCGAACCTCCTGCGCAGGGTCCGGCGCGGGCGCAGGTCTGCCGCCTCTGGAGCGTTATGTTTGGGTGATTTTCCTGGCGAGGGGGCATGGTCAGATGGGGGAGGAGAAGGAGGAGGAGGAGGAGGAGGAGGAGGAGGAGGAGGAGGAGGAGGAGGAGGAGGACAGCCACTTGGCTAAGAGGAAGGCTGAGGTTTGGCCGACCCGACCCTAACCCAAAACCTCGTGACACAGGGCCACCAATGTTCTCCACAGCGGCCGCGGGTGGGGCCGCTGAGACGGCAGGACGCTGCCGACGCTGAAAGAGGTGCTGGGCCTGGATGTGGCGTTGCACACCTAGCCACAGCGGCACTTCACCTCCGCCGCCCACGATCGCGGGGGACAGGTGTGGGGCTGAGCATCTCTCGGGGCGGACTGGCAAGCCAAGTCCACCCCCGTGCTCAGAACCCACAGGGGCTCCCCCTGTGTCACTGTCACCGTGGAGGGCGCCAACACGCGCTCCACGGCCGTGCAGGGGTATCGCCAAACAGCACGCACAGTGAAAAGGACGGCTGGCATCGCCTAACTGACGGATACCCAAGGCCCGAGTTCCAGGGCTGGCTGCGCGACACCAGCACCGCCAGTCAGGACGACACAGAACCCCAGATCGAACCTGCTGCGGGCCTCCTTCCCCCTGAGGCGGGGTGCCTGACACACGTGCGGGGCCACGCACGCAGGCACGCACGCACAAGAACACAGATGGGCCCTCATGTGGCGTTTGCACACCTAGCCACAGCGCCACCTCCCCATCCGCCGCCCACGAGCGGGGGCGGGAAAGGGTTTGGGTTAAGCATCAGTCGGGGTGGACTGGCAACCCAAGTCCACCCCCGTGCCCAGAACCCACGGGCCCGCCCCTTGTGCCACTGTCACCGTGGAGGGAGCCAGCAAGCGCTCCACGGCCGTGCAGCAGGGTATCGCCAAACAGCACGCACAGTGAAAAGGGCGGCTGGCATCGCCTAACTGACGGAACCCCAAGGCCCGAGTTCCAGGGCTGGCTGCGCGACACCAGCACCGCCAGTCAGGACGAAACAAATCCCCAGATCGAGCAAGCTGCGGGCTCAGGCGCAGCTGCAGCACCGTGCCGCGGAGGAAGAGTGTCCAGCGGAGGGCCCCCGCGAGGCGGGGTGCCTGACGCGCGTGCGGGGCCGCGCACGCACGCGCACATGCACATGTACACGGAGTGTCCGAGGCAACGTCAGGACGACTCGACACTGCCCACCCCTGGTGTAAATGACGCCAGGACGGTGGGCAGGCCGCGTCCCTGGCGCGGGCCTTTCTGGATTCTAGAGCTGACTTGAGGCGGCCACTATGCAGGGCTTGGCGCCTGGGCTGCCTGGGCGACAACCTTACCAATCGGGAAATGAGGCTTGAAGACAATGGGGCTCGTCTTAGAGGCCCTTGAGTGTCTCCCCTCGGCAAGGCGCGCGTAGGCGCCTTCTGAATAGGAAGACGTGAAACTCTGGGGACAACTCATCTGGAGGCTCTTAACTGTACAGTCTGAATACTTGCCGCACAAGTGACAGGCAACAATAAAACTCTCATCGCCCATTCTGTCGAAAACAGCAAGCTTGTGACCGTTCGGCAGCTCTGTTAGTTTGGCCAGACGAGCTGCATTGCCTGGGCGCGACTCCTTTGCCCGGGGAAGTTTGATAGTATCAGGCATGCATCGCGAGTGGCAGAGACAGCAAAGCCAACGTGTTTTCTGCCACGTCCACACTTGCCCGATGCGGGCACGTGCGCGGGCACCGCGGAAGGGGCGGGGAAGGGGGGGGGCGCCGCAGCTGCAGGGCCCGAAGAGGACCCCCCTGAGTTAGCTCTGCTCCTTCCGAGGGCCGGGGGGGGGGGGGGGGGGGGCGCGAAGCAGCTAGTTCGGCAATTATGTCAGCAGCGTCGTTCCCCGTAGCGCGCCGCCGCTCGTCAGAGTAGAGGCCCAGGGAATCTAAATCTTGATGGGCTTAGTCTTTGGCAACTGCAGAACTTCCTGCACAACTGGCTTCTCCTAGCCTGGCCATGGAGCCCAGTCCATCATACCTGTTCTTTCTACTAGCAGGCTGCCCCGAGTCGTGGAAACTCACCGCACCTTCGAAATCATAACGAATCTTCGTCGCTTCCCTAAGCTGGCTGGAGGCAAGGCGCGCTAGAGACTCCGCCGCAGGAGACGCGGGCGGAATGGCAGCGCCTACTGGCCCACAGAGGTGGGCCTCTACTTCTCCGTGGGCATTGCAATTAACCGCGGCCCATCCTGGGGCGCGGGGACACTGGTGGCCGTCCTTGGCCACACTGCCGTCGACATAAACCTCGCCGACAAAGGCATCCGAAGGCGAAAGGCCGCTTCGGGGCCAAAGCTGGGCCTCAGCCAGGCCGAGACCGATGCGCCCCGGGACCTTAACGGGCGGAGGCCCGGGTAACCAGCACACGTAGCAATGGCCTGGGGGTCTCGGGGCTTCGAGATCGCCTTCAGTAAGGTATTCTTCCCGAAGACCAGCACATTTGGGGCACTCCAGGATCGAGCCCGTGGTCCACGTGGTCTGATGTGGCCCCGCAAACACAGGTAGTTTCCGTGTCATAGCCCGCACCCTTGAGCCTACATGTGGTCTAAATCGATTGGGCCAGTTACGACGCGAGGAGGCTACGATCTTGTTCACTAAGTCGCTTGTGCGCGAGAGCTGCTTCAGCGTGAGTCAAGTCCACGGCAGGCACTCCAATCTCCACTGCCGCGGTCTCGGCCTGCTGCTCCCGCCACGACGCTTCGAGCATCCGACGAATGGGAGCAGGCGAGCTGGTCGTGAGCGGGTTGACTCGCCTTCCCTGCTCACGCACCCCATGGGGCTGCTCCATGGCCAGCCAGCTCTGGGTAAACTTAGACAGACAGCACCTAGGGGACCTCTGGCATTGCCCCAGCCTGAAGGTGGCGTTTCCACGATGTTAGCTGCTGGTTCTCTAATTTCGGGAAGTCTGAGTTCGGATTTCCTTGGATCTCGGGCAGCCCTGAAAACAATCATACTCCAGTGCATGCGCGGCCACGCAGCTGATGTCCAAGCGAGGTCTTCAAGCACAGCAAGAGGCAGGGCTCGCAACCGAGTAGCACACGTGGGCCCCGCGACCTTCAGGAACAGATGTTGCGCATCCTGGAGTTCCTGAACCGTGAGTCCCAGGATATCGGTCCAGCAATAGCCCGCCTGGATGCAGTCCAGCGTTCCAGATATTCTTGGCGTCTGCTCCTGCGGCGCGGAGGGCTCGTAATCTGCGGAGTCGATCCTTCAACTTCCCATTCCTGGCCTTGAGAGTTTGCCTTCCCTTACTCCTTAGTCTGGCTCCAGCAGTAAAATCGACTCCTAAATTGGTGGCTGCAGGCTGGGTCAGAGCGGCCTCCGGGCCAGCCCATTGACCGAGCTCGGCCGCAATATCGGACTGGAACATCGGCGTGGAAGCCCCGGCAGCAGCCTTGTGCTTAGCGGTTTCACATTTCAGATCCAGAACGGTCGGCTGATGCACGCTAGCTGAGGCCGCGGCAAGGTCTGCTATCAATCTGTTGGGTTTGGTGTTGTCGCTGGCCAACAAGAAACTATCGATTAAAATCGTGGGCTGCACGCGCGGGTTCCGGGTCGCCCGGATGTCTATGGGCGGCAGGCAATATTGCTGAACTACAAGAGCGGCGGCCCAGCAGCCTGTCGCGATGCCTCTCAGGGCGCTCATCAGGTACCGCAGAAGCACGAGTAGCAATTGTCCTGGGCGCCTGATACTGGTTGCAAACAATTAGTACTAGCGAGTCCGAGAAATTGGTCTCTTGGGCCCTGTCTCTCCAGAGTTGCCTGTCAACATACTCGTAATAATTGTATACATCCCACAGAACGACGGCAGATAACACTGTCTTCTTTCCCAAGAACTATCATTCTGCGTTCATGGCTTGCTCGAGAACCACTTCTAATACTCCGTTTGCCTGCTTGATGAGCCAGGTACCTACGATGATGAGCTCGCCCCCAAGCTCGAAACTCGAGTTGCCGATTTTTGCCCCGGACTCTCTTCAGAGCCCTGGCAGCATGCATATACCCTTGTAGCTGGAACCTGGGTTTGGGCATGGCTTGTGCGTTTCGATGAGGACGGTGACGACGGCCCTGATCTGCGTCGGGAAAGCACCAACTCTTTCAATGGCTCGGAGGAGCCGCCGCAGCTCCAGGGCCCGAAGAGGCCCCCCCTGAGTTAGCTCTGCTTTGCCACGCTTCCGCGATCGATCGAGCACCAAGCGGGTTGGTTGCCTTCGCTGGGCCCTCGAGGCCCCCCCCCCCAACCCTCGGGGCAACCGGGGCCCGCGGCGCAGGCGCCTTCGGCGCGTGCCAGGGGAAGCGCTTGATTATCTTTTCGATCTGCCGCTGGGCGTCTCTCTCTCTCTCTCTCTCTCTCTCTCTCTCTCTCTCTCCCTCTCTCTCTCTCTCTCTCTCTCTCTCTCTCTCTCTCTCTCTCTCTCTCTCTCTATTCCTCTCCTTCCGAGGGCTTGGGGGGGGGGGGGGGGGGGCGGGGGCGCGAAGCAGCTAGTTCGGCAATTATGTCAGCAGCGTCGTTCCACGAAGCGCGCCGCCACTCGTTAGAGTAGAGGTCTGGGGGATCTAAATCTCGACGGGCTTTAATTTGGCTTCGAGACCTTCCGCGCAACTGGCTTCTCCTAGCCTGGCCATAGAGCCCAGCCCATCATGCATATTCTTTCTACTAACAGGCTGGCCCGAGTTGTGGAAATTCACCGCGCCTTTGTATTCCTAAAGAAGCCTAGTCGCTCCTCTGAACTGGCTGGAGGCAAGTTGCGCGAGAAACTCCGCCGCAGGAGGCGCAGGCGGAATGGCACTGCCTACTGGCCCACAGAGGTGGGCCCCTATTTCTCCGCGGGCATCGCATTTAACAATAGCCCATCCTGGGGCGTGGAATCACTGGTGGCCGTCCTGGGCCACGCCGCCGTCGACATAAACCTCGCCGATAAAGGCATCCGAAGGCGAAAGGCCGCTTCGGGGCCAAAGCGGGGCCCCAGCCAGGCCGAGACCGATGGGCCTCGGGACCTTAAAGGGCGGAGGCTTGGGAAAACCAGCACACGTAGCAAAGGCGCGGGGTCTCTCGGGGTTTCGAGATCGCCTTCAGCAAGGTATTCTTCCCGAAGACCAGCACAACTGGGGCACTCCAGGAGCCTGTGGTCTATGTGGTCTGATGGGGCCCCACAAACACACGTGCTGTCCGCGTCGTAGCCCGCGCCCGTGAGCTTCCATGGGTCCGAAACGATTGGGTCACTTACGACGCGAGGTGGCTACGATCTTGTTTACTAAGTCGTTTATTTGCGAGAGCTGCTTCAGCGTGAGCCAGGTCAACAGCAGGAACTCCAATCTTTACTGCCGCGGTCTCGGCCTGCTGCTCCTGCCACGACGTTTCGAGAGTCCGACGAATGAGAGCAAGCGGGCTGGTCGTGAGCGGGTAGACTTCTTTTTTCCCTGCTCATGCACCCCATGGGGCTGGTCCATGACCAGCCAGCTCTGGGTAAACTTAAACAGACAGCACCTACGGGACCTCTGGCATTACCCCAACCTAAAGGTGGGTTCTCCAGGATGTTAGCTGCAAGTTGTCTAATTCTGGGAAGTCTGAACTCGGATTTCCTTGGATCTTGGGCAGCCCTGGAAACAATAATACTCTAGTAAATGCACGGGCCCACTGCGGATGTCCAAGTGGGGTCTTCAAGCCCAGCAAGAAACAGGGCACGCAACCGAGTAGCACGCGTGGGCCCCGCGACCTTCAGGAACAGATGTTGCGCATCCTGGAGTTCCTGAACCGTGAGTCCCAGGATATCGGTCCAGAAATAGCCCGCCTGGATGAAGTCCAGTGTTCCGAATCTTCTTTGCGTCTGCTCCTGCGGCGCGAAGGGCTCGTAATCTGCGGAGTCGATTCTTCAACTTCCCATTCCTGGCATTGAGAGTTTTTCTTCCCTTAGTCTGGCCCCAGCAGTGAAATCGATTCCTAAATTGGTCAGCGCGGCCTTCGGGCCAGCCCGTTGGCCGAGTTTGGCCGCCAGATCGGCTTGGAACATCGGCGCGGCAGCCACAGCAGCAGCCTTGTGCTCAGCGATTTCACAGTTCAGATCTAGAGCGGTCGACTGATGCGTGCTAGCTGAGGCCGTGGCAAGGTCTGCTATCAAAATGTTGGGTTTGGTGTTGTGGCTGGCCAACAAGAAACTATCGATTAAAATCGTGGGCTGCACCCGCGGGTTCCGGGCCACCCGGATGTCTATGGGCTGCAGGCAATACTGTTGAACTACAAGAGCGGCGGCCCAGCAGCCTGTCGCGATGCATCTGTCAGGGCGCCAGCAGGTACCGCAGAAGCACGAGTACTAACTGTCCTGGGCGCCTGATACTGGTTGCAAACAATTAGTACTAGCGAGTCCGAGAAAAAAGGTCTCTTGGGCACTGTCCCTCCAGAGTTCCCTGTCAACATACTCGTAAACTTGGATGACTCTCACAGGGCGGCGGCAGAGAAAACTTTCTTCTTCCCCAAGAAATATCAATCTGCTTTCATGGCTTGATCGAGCTCCTGTACCTGCTTGATGAGCTAGGTACCTACGATGATGAGCTCGTCCCCAAGCTCGAAACTCGAGTTGCCGATGGTTGGCCTCAGACTCTCCAGAGCCCTGGCAGCATGCATATACCCCTGTAGCTGGAACCTGGGCTTGGGCCTGGCATGAGTTTCGATGAAGACGGTGACGATGGCCCTGATCTGCGTCGGGAAAGCACCAACTCTTTCAATGGCCCAGAGGAGCCTACACACGATATCCAAATGAGCGTCTTCCAGGAGGCTGAAATGCCTAGGGTGGATCCCGTCCCAGGTCCTAGCTGTGGAGCTACTGAGACAATGGCTGGCGGCACGGAGCTGATTTGCCGAGATATCTGCGAGGTCGCTCCCTCGCAGCTCTGCCTGCAGAAGTTCAGGCTTGTGAGGCCGAGCGCGCCAGAGCAAGCTTAAACGTTGCTGCTCGGCCTCCTACATATCGATCGGGCGACCTGACCAGCGGGACTTGGTTGGGCTCCACACTTGAGATGGTTGCCACGCCGTGAGTTTACTACTCCAACGATGGGCCCAACCTTCTCCTTTCCCAATGGCTTCCCTTACCCAGAGCAGAGCTTTTTCAATCTCGGAGTCCAGGTCAGCAAACACTGTGGTATCAGGAGGGGAAAAAACACACACAGACACAATCGAACGTCGATTCCCAGGAACGCGTGGGACAATATGGGGAATGGGGTGGAGGACAAAAACCCTGAACACACTGTAGAGTCAAGTAGGGTATTGTATAGTCTTGTAGAGTCACCAGTGTAGGGCAGACGGGTCGAGTAAAGTAAGGGCTTGTCGAGCAGAGTAGAGTAATACCTCCTAAATCAACCGGCACGGTAGCCAGACCAAGTTGGGCCTGCTGGAGCTTCTCAAGATCGTTCTCCCCAACCCTCTTCTTGATGTTGATGCCATTATGACGAATCCACCTGAAGGCTGATGCTGCGCTTCTACAGATCATCCTGTCATTGGCCTCGACAGCCTTGGCGGGGATCCAGTGTTTTGTGGGCACCTGAGCTCGGTGTCTCTTGCTTTCTCAATGGCGCGTCGGTAATTATGCTGAGCGCTGTGGACCAGTCGTCCACCAAGTAGCCGTGGGAAGCATCCACAGGTGCAACTAGTGCGTTCAAAGAAACAGGCTGCAAAGGTACTGGCGGCCCTGAATCTTCGAAGACTGAATGTCGATCTCGGTCTTCAAGAATACCTTCCAGAATTTCCAGAGCCCCTCGTCTGGACCAGGGTGGGCAGGTGTTTCGAGGTCCCACAGGGGCAACCACAGGGATGTGTTCAGGCTGTTCCAGAACGGGTATGATATACGGGGCCCCAACCACCATATCCATCACGATTGGCCGATGTGGACTACTCGGGTAGTCAGCAAAAACTGTGGGTTGCTTCTAGAAGCGCTCGAAACAGTATGACCCCATGGAGAAATATGTTGTAGATTCCGAGATCCTGGTGTATAATATTGTCTTATCTGACGTGATCACCTGGGCCCCAGCCCTGTTCGGGAACTCCGTGTCGATCATTTTGCGAGGATTGACATGGCAATCGCCAGCGATGAGCAACGGCATGCGTAGGCCAGAGTAGGCCTGGGCCACCTGGGCAAGCACGGCGAAGTTCTCCTCATTCAGGCCGACGGAGTCGGCCAAGTATATAGATCCGGAACAAGGGCCGATGATCTGGGGCCTCAAGGCTGACGAGTGTAGCCCGAGACTGCTGGCCGCCTTCTGGAAGAGGTACTTCGTGGATTCCAAGATCCAGCCCGTTGCGTACTGGTACTCCAGTGCCCTGACACGGGAACCCCTTGGCACTCAGAACCGCAGGCGACAGAACTACTAACCATCCCCCGATCGCACGCCATTCGGTTTCCTTGGCCAGATCATGCGCTTAGAGGCGAGCTTCCTTCGCTTCCTTGGGCCCCAAGAATTTCTTAGTACCAGCCCAGCTACTGCAATTGAAGGTGCAACTCGTGAGAGTGTCACCCAGGCGACGGCTTTGCCTCGCCCAGGCCTGCATCGCCAGCGGGGCCTGACTTGGCCTTGGCCTGGCGCTTGGCGAGCCTGCCCTGCGCTGCAACCGCCTCCTCGGAGAGGCCGAAGATGCCCGTGGATGCGTGGAGGGCCAGGCTCTCGCCCTCGGAGACGTGCATGCGGACCGTGCCGCGGCCATCACCCACTGCCATGGCGGACGGCGGCACGCCCAGACCATCGTCAGGTTGGTCAGGGGGGATTGGCACCTGTGCACCTCCAGCGGCGGGGGCTGCGGGAACTGCCCCTCCAGCTGGCACCGGTTGATCTGCAGGCTGCTGCACCTGCGGATGCTGCTGCTGCTGCCGCCACTCCAGCTCCGACTAGGCGTTGGACGCCTCGGGCTCTGCCTTGGTGTGGTGCGGCAGCCCCCGCGGGAAACGCGCGTCCACGAAGGTGAGCAGAGTGCTCTCCTTATCATTCGCATTGAGGCGGGCTGCTGCCTCTGCCACTGCTGCCTTCGACGCCACACTGTGCTGGGCCTCCAGCTGGGCGATCTCGGCAATCAGCTCATTGTACGAGTCCACAGACTTGTCGTACATCTCAGCAGCCTTGTCCCAATTGATGAGGTTACGTGCGACTTCTCCTTCCTTAGACTCCAAGCGGCGCCGTTGTCGCTGAACATGATCCGCCAGCGACTGGGTCTTGGCGTCCAGCGACTTGCCCTCGAGGGCCTTGGTCTTTGCCTGGCGGAGGTCCTCGCAAGCCTACAAGTACTGCTTGCCATCCTGCCCGACCGTCTTCTTCCAGAAATGGACCGCCTGGGTGCATATGGCGACGTCGTTATTGGCAGGGTCTGTGGCCTCAGGGGCGAGGGGCCACTTTGGGCCACCTTCCTTCGGCGGCCGAGCTTCATGTCCACTGGCACCACGGCTGCGAGACCATATATTGGGAAAGGCCTGCCGCTGATGGCTGCCTCCATCATCATGCACCACTGATTTGTCACCTGCAGCACGGGAGTGATGGGATTGAGGCTTGAAAAGGCTTGCCACCTTCAGCACAATGCTTGTGGACTCCAGCCCCTTGCCAGGTCCAACCCCAGCAGTGCGGCGTCTGGCAGTAGCATTGCTTCCACTGCTTGGAGCCTCCCATAGCGGCGGGGGGACTGACTGGCCGTTCGCACCTGCGACCAGGAAGAGACAGAAGCTGTGGCGGTGAGGTATGTTTGCTACCCTGGGCCGAGGCAGCCAGGCCTGTGGAGGGCTGCCCTTTCAGCTCGGCCTCGAGCCTTTCGAGCCGGGACGGGGAGGAGTTCCCTTCTTGAGCTAAAATGGCTACGGAGGAGGAGGAGGAGGAGGAGGAGGAGGAGGAGGAGGAGGAGGGAGGAGGCAGGAAGGAAGATGGATAGGAGGAGGAGGAGGAGGGAGGAGGAGGAGGAGGAGGAGGAAGAGAGGAGGAGGGGGAGGGGGAGGGGGTGGGGGGAAGGGGGGGGTGGGGGAGGGGTAGGAGGAGGAGGAGGAGGGAGGAGGAGGAGGAGGAGGGAGGAGGAGAAGGAGACGAGGAGGAGGAGGAGGTAAGGAAAGGAAGGAAGAGGAAAAAGGAGAGGAGAGGAGGAGGAGGAGGGAAAAGGAGGAGGAGGAGGAGGAGGAAGAGGAGGAGGGGACGGAGGAGGGAGGGGGGAGGAGACAGGGACGCGAAGAGGAGAGGAGGATGAGAGGAGGAGGAGGAGGAGGAGGGAGGAGGAGGAGGTGGAGGAGAGTGGAGGAGGAGTAGGAGGATGAGAAGGAGGAGGGAGGAGAGGAGGCGGAGGAGGAGGAGGAGGAGGAGGAAGGAGGAGGAGAAGGGGGAGGATGAGATGGGAGGGAGGAGGAGGAGGAGGAGGAGGATGGAGGAGGAGGAGGAGGAGGAGGAGGAGGAGGAGGAGGAGGAGGAGGAGGAGGAGGGAGGAGGGAGGTAAGATAAGATAAGACCAGTCGCGAAGCGAGTTCAAGTTAAAACCTCTGGCACCTCAGACGACGTAGAAGAACCCTGCCGAAGGCCTGGCCGCATAACAGCAGAAGGATACTGAGGCCGACTGTGCCGTTCACGCAGAGAACAATCATTGAGACGTGCACTCTGAGTTCTGAAGTGAATCGGTACCTTGCGCACCCGGAGCTGCAGCACCGAAAATGGACGCGGAAGCGGGCGCTGGTGCAATCGAAACCATGGCGTCAGCAGCGGCAGCCACAGCAGCAGCGTAGCTCGCCTCCTTCGCCACCCGATCGGCCGCGGGAGTCACCTCCTTCGGTGTGAAGCGGTACCCGCGGATGCTCCGTCGCGATTTCGCTACCCGCATGCCCTGATCCCCGGATTGTAGTTGATCGCGTCGGGCTACAGCTTCGCCCTCCGTCATCTTGCGCACATTGGGTGGGTTAAGAACTAAACTAGTGGCATCGGGCTCCAACTTCGCCGCTCCCTTCTCGCAGTTGGTTGCCTTCGCCTCAAGCATGCCCTGATCTCCGACTTGCAGAGGATCACGTCGGGCTCTACCTTCGCCTTCCGTCCTCTCGCTCTCGTTGGCTGGGTCGAGGGCCAGGCTTGTAGCGTCAGGCTCTAACTTCGCCGTCCGCTTCTCGCACAGAGGTGTCCGAAGGAGATCGCCGACGGCTTTGGGCTGCGACTTCGCCACGCACATGCCCTGATCCCCGAATTGTAGCTGACCGCGTCGGGCTCCAGCTTCGCCTTCCGTCATCTTGCACATATCGGTTGGATCAAGAGCTAGGCTAGTGGCATTAGGCTCCAACTTCGCCGCTCCCTTCTCGCAGTGGGCTGTCTTCGCCTCCCGCTTGCCCTGATCTCCGCTTTGCAGAGGATCACATCGGGCTCTACCTTCGCCTTCCGTCCTCTCGCTCTCGGTGGCTGGGTCGAGGGCTAGGCTTGTAGTGTCGGGCTCTAACTTCGCCGTCCGCTTCTCGCACAGAGGTGTCCGAGAGGGCCCCGCGTACACCGTGCGAAAGTCACTGGCGACGTCGGGCTGCGACTTCGCCTCAAAATTGCCCTCATCCCATAATCGTAGCTGATCACGTTGGGCTCCAACTTCGCCTTCCCTCTGCTGCAGCAACTTGCGGAGGTGCTCCACCTCACAGGTCAGGCGGTGGATGGCTCGTTCAGCCGACCACTGTGCCCAAGCCCGACGGGCTTTGCGCTCCCGCGGGGTGAGCCTTGGGCGCCACTCTTCGGCACCCATCCCGTAGCACAACTAAGCTCCAGTGTTTGTTGATGTCAAGAGCGTTCAAACAAGTGACCGCCGCGACATCATCCCTCAAGCACCACGGGGAGGTCCTGGAGCTGGCCCGGACAAGGAAACCTGGGCCATAGTTGCTTGAGAGGGAGGGAGGAAGGGAGGGAGGGAGGGAGGGGGGAAGGAGGGAGGAGGAGGAGGAGGGCGGAGGGGAGGAGGGGGGGGACGGACGAGGAAAGAGGAGGAGGAGAGGAAGAGGAGGGGACGAGGGAGGAGAGGAGGAAGGCGGAGGGAGAAGGAGGAGGAGGAGGAGGAGGAGGCGGGAGGCGGAGGAGGGGAGGAGGAGGCGGAGGAGGAGAGTAGGATTGAGGAGGAGGAGGAGGAGGAGGAGGGGGGAGGAGGGGGAGGAGGAGGGAAGGAGGAGGAAGAGGAGGAGGAGGAGGAGGAGGAGGAGGCGGAGGAGGAGGGAGCGAGGAGGAGGTTGGGGTGGGAGAAGGAGAAGGAGAAGGGGAAGGGTGAGGGGCGTGGGGAGGAGGAGCAGGAGGATGATGATGAGGAGGAGGAGGAGCAGGAGGAGTGGGTGGAGGAGTAGGAGGAGCAGGAGGAGGAGGAGGAGGAGGAGGAGGAGGAGGCGGAGGATGCAGGCAGGGGCAACGTTAGGAGGGGTAGGCTCAGGAAGAAACGCATCGACCCCCACAATTGCCAGTCCGTCGCCGGTGGGGCTTGGTAGCCCGCTCGGCCCAGGGATGTGCGGATTCGTCATCGGGGGCCTGTCGCCGATCTATCGGCGATGCATCGCGGATTCCAGCTCGATGTCTCTCTTCGTAGGGCATGTCCCTCTACAGGAGGAATATTCAAAACTAGTCAGAAAATAGTCAGGGGGCGTTTTTTTATTTATTATTTAATCGCTTCGCTCATTCCGCCGGCCCATATTGTCGCACCGTTGTGGGCTAGCCGAGTTTTGGGGCCTCTTGGGGGCCGTTTTTGGGCCTCTTGGGGCCTCTTTTGGGCCTGGGGCGTTTCTTTTATTTATTTTTGTCCATCATTGTTTGAATATGTTTGTGGTATTTTGGCCATTTGTCGTCCACAATCCGCCTGTAGGGGGGCGCGCTCGACCTGACCCTAATGCACGTTCTCCTGCAGGTCAGACAAGCAAAAAGTTTGAACAATTTCACGCTCCGTAGATAGATTTACACAAGGTCACACAAGTCAGCAAAAAAGTCTGGGGTCACACAAGGTCACACAGGTCAGCAGGTCACACAAGTCAGCAAAAAAGTCTGGGGTCCTAGATTTCCGTTGTCCCGCAAGGTATTCCGAAACGGTCGGGGTCAGATGTGCTTGCGCTGAGTGCGCGTCGCTAGCACCTGGGCGACGCACATACCGAAGCACCTCGCAGTGTAAGGGCCGTGGCTAGCTCCAGCCGGACGTACTCCTCCACGGGGCGCGTACAGTCTTAGGATGGCCGTCTGCGGATCAGTGGCGGAGGCGTAGCAAAAGGCGCAGCGGCAGGGGTGGCAGGGGAGGTTCATTTTCTGGTCGCTCATGTTCGGCGTCGTCGTTGCCTCGCTTGTCTCGTACACAGCCGTGGCGGGTGACAAGGTCACGTGCACGGCGGAGCCTGACGCTTTGTGTCTTGGAGGCTTCGCTGCCGCAACGGTGGGCAAACAGTATTCTTTCTTTGACAGCGACGCCATCGACGAGGCACCCGACTTCACATACTTCTCGGCGGCGAGCCCAGGTGGGAAGTGAGAAGGAGAAGGCCTTCTCAGAAGGCTCGGAAGTCCACCTGCCTTCTGAGACGTTCTCTAAGCCTTCCCCGAAGACACCGGAAACTTCTCAGCAGGCGCGAGCGTTTCTGAGAAGCCCCGCCGCCTTCTGAGAGGGCCTCCTCCCCCTCGCTTCCCCGCCTCGCTCGCCGCCGAACTTCCACAAGACGAACTTCTTCGAGTACCTCGGCTTCGCCCCGGAGTAGCCCGGCGGGCTGGTGCCGCTTTCCCCCGACCGCCCCCCCTTCGGGCTGTGGCAGCGCCGCGGATCGGGCAGGCAGCGGGGGGCGGCGGGGCCTTCGGCGCCGCGCTCCGCTCTCCATCCTTCCTCGAAGAAGACAGACGGCATGAGCATCAGTTTTCGAGCCATGGAGATCAACAGAACCCCTTGGTTTTGGCATCCCGCTGGCGGTTTTTGTCCCTGGGACAAGCAGCGCCCGGCATGGACATGCACTTCGGGTAAGCTCCTGGCGGATCTGTGGGGGTCAGCGCTGCCCCCCCCCTCCCCTGGCGCGCAGATCGCGCGATGGTCGGCGCAGGAGGCGCCGCAGGGGTGGTCCTGCGCAGCCCACCACATCCGCGCGGAGGAAGGACTAGCGACACCACCACCACCACCACCACCACCACCACCACCACCACCACCACCACCACCACCACCACCACCACCACCACCAGCAGGGGGGGGGCACCTCTAGCCAGGAGGTCCAAGATGCCTCCCCGCGCCGGGGGAGAGGGGATGTCTCGAGCGAGAGCTGGGTGGGACCACACCGCCAGCGGGGCGCCCCCCCTTTGGCTCCTCCCGCTGGTGGTCCCTGGTGGTGGTGGTGTCGCTTTTGTCCGCGCTCCTGGATCGGGCTTGCGAGCCTTGCGCCTGGGCTGGAGCAGGAAGCAGGCAGGCACGGGGCCGTCGGATCTTCTACCGATCCTCATCGCCTACTTCGTGTCGGCGGCCGAGACCGTCGGCGACATCGGCATGTCCTGCGTGGCCTCGCAGATCCCGGCGGAGGGGGACGACTACAACTCGCGCATCCAGGTCATTCTCCTCCTCCTGCTCCTCCTCCTCTCCTCCGCCCCTCCTTCCCTCCTCATCCTCCTACGCCTCCTATCCTCCTCCGCCGCTCCTCCTCCTCTTCTCTCCTCCTCCCCCCGCTGCTCCTCCCTCCGCCTCCCTCCTCCTCCCTCCTCCTCCTCCTCCTCCCCCTCTCCTCCCTCCCCTCCTCCTCCTCCTCTCCCTCCCTCCTCCCTCCTCCTCCTCTCCTCTCCTCCTCTCCTCCTCCCCTCTTGTCCGTCCTCCTCCCCCATCCTCCTCCCCTCCTCCCCCTCCGCCTCCTCCTCCTCCTCCTTCGCCGCCTCCTCCTCCTCCTCCTCCTCCTCCGCCATGGGCGCCGAATGGGGGACTGTCTTTGGAGGAGGAACGTGATTGCCTGGTCGCCCAGTCCTTGCGGATCGGGGCCTGGCCGCCCCACCTTGCCCAGGAGTGCGCGGCCTCGCCATCGGGGGCCTGTCGCCGATGCATCGGCGACGTGTCCTCGGTTCCAGGCGTATGTCTGTCCCCCTGGGTCGGTCACCCCGCGCCGCCTCCCCTCGCCAGGGCGGCCTCCTTGCAGACGGCGTCAACTCGGTCCTGGCGTGCCTCTTGATCCACGGGCCCTCGCGGAGCTCCGCTCGACCCCTGGGGCGGGGGGGCGACGGGGCCGCCCTCCCTCTGATAACAGGATTTTCGGCTTTGGGGCGGTGGTGGATGGGGGAGGGGTCGAAGAAGAAACAACGGCATAAACATAACGTTCTTTGGCGCTCCGCGCGGACTTTTTGGATCACCGCCAGGAGCGCCCTGGCGGCGCTTCTGGCGCCGCCCCTGGAAGATCCAAGACATCGGCGCGGAGACAGTTGTATGTTTATGCAGTTGTTTTCCTTCTTCTGTCCACAATCATGCTTGGCCCATCCTTGGCCGCCGGCCCCAGGATGGTGCAGGCCCATCTTGCATGGACCTTCCTGGAAATTCCTGGCCGCGGCCCCGGGGGCGTATGCGCCATGCCAGGTACGATGTTTTTTGTGCGCTTTCTGCGCCGCCAGCCACGTCAGAGTTGGGTTGCCGACGCCCTCCTGGGGTCCATCGCGGCCAGGCCCCCGCCCTGGGCCGATGTCTGCTTCGCCGCGGAGGGCGCGCCGGGCCCCGAGATGCCACCGTGGGCGAACCATGTGCTTCGATCCTCGGACCTCGATCTTGGATGGTTGGCCCCTTTTCCACCACCACCACCACCACCATAGGTAGGAGAGGGAGGAGGAGGAGGAGGAGGAGGAGGAGGAGGAGGAGGAGGAGGAGGAGGCGAAGGAGGAGGAGAAGGAGGAGGAGGAGGAGGAGGAGGAGGCGAAGGAGGAGGACCTCCTCATCCTCCATTCTCCCCCCGTCCTACTTGTGGCAGCGGTGGTGGAGCATCTGCCCATCCTTGGCTCCTCCAGTCTCTGCTCGGCCCTCGAGCCCTGCCCGCCGAGGGCCCCCGGGCAGAGGGGGGGCCCGCGGAGTGCGCCCCCCAACACGACGTTCTCGCAGAACAACGGCGTCATCGCCCTCACGCGCTGCGCGTCGCGCGCGGCGGGCTTCGGCTGCGCCTTCTGGCTGATCCTCTTCGGCACCGTCGGCAAGATCGGCGCGGCGTTCGCCTCCATCCCGATCTGCGTCGTCGGGGGCATGGTGCCTGAGCGTGGGGAGACCGAACTGCACGGCACTCCATACGGCGAACTTGTGAGAACGCGCCAGTGGACGGCCCCGCATACAACAAACAGGGGGGGGTGCTGCTAGGAGTCCTGCAGAACCCCCCCTTCCACCCTTTCAAAAGGGGGGTGAGATTCCCCCCCCCCCCCCCTCCCCCCTTAAGGGGGGGGGGTCCGACCCCCCCCCCCATCCCCCCCTTGAAGGGGGGGGGTCCGGACCCACCCCCCTTCCCCCCATGGCGCTGGAAGGGGGGGGGGTCGAACCCCCCCCTCCCCTCCCCCCCTTTGCGCCGAGCAGGGGGCTGGGGAGGGGGCCTGGGTAGTGAGTAGAGAGTAGAGTGTTTGAAGTAGGGATTGTTGAGTAGTGGGTATTTGATAGTGAGTAGTGCCCAGTGAGTCGTGAGTAGTGAGGTAGTGGGTACTGGGTAGTGGTAGTAGTGAGTAGTGCGTAGAGATTAGCGAGTAGTGAGTAGTGGGCAGTGAGTAGTGGGAAAGAAGTAGAGAGTAAGGAATCTATCCTAGACGCTTCGCGTATCCCCACCAGCCCATCCAGAAACGATATCCAGGCGAGTTGAGGTGATCAGGGAAGTGCGGCAGCAAAGAGGAGGACGGCCGAACTGTGCAAAGGAGTGAGGAGGAGAAGGAGGAGGTGGATGGATGGATGGATGAGGGAGTGGGAATAAGGAGGATGAGTAGGATGAGGAGGAGGCGGAGGAGGAGGAGGCGGAGGAGGAGGAGGCGGAGGAGGAGGAGGAGGCGGAGGAGGAGGAGGAGGACGAGGAAGAGAAGGAGTAGGAGCAGGAAGGAGGAACAGGAGGAGGAGGAGGGCAAGCACAAGGGCCAGAGGTCTCTTGGATGCCTCTCGGAGCCTCTTGGGGTATCTCTTGGGCGATTCTTGGTGGCCTCTTGGGACGTCTTGGGGGTCTCTTGGCGATCTTGGGGGGCTCTTCGGGGTCTTGGGTGCCTCGGGGGGGGCCTCTTGGGGCCGCTTAGGGTCTTCTTGGGGGCCTCCTGGGGGCCTCTTGGGGGCCTCTTGGGGCGATCTTGGGGCCATCTTGGGACCTCTTGGGGCCTCCTGGGCGCTTCTTGTGGCTATCTTTGAGGAGATCGGTCAACGAAGGGGGGTTCCTCAATTACGCCCCCTCCCCAGGAGGCCAACATGAGGCCACGACCCTAGTAACATCAGTGATTTTGGCTTCCTCGCCGAGGCCGTTTTGGACGCTCGAACTACCCGCGCCCCCCCCCCGTCCAGGTCCAGGGAAGGGGGTAGGGGGAGGGGTAAACCCCTCCCCGAAGGGGAAGAGGGAGGGGTGGAAGAGGAAACGCCCTAAACCACCGACGCCCAGAGAGCTGGTGTGATTACAGCCCCTCCTCAGGAGCACCCACAATCGCCTCCTGGACCCATCTTGGAGCGTTCTTGGAGCGCTCTTTGGCGCTCTTGGGGCAGTCTTGGGGCTCGGTTGGTCCCTTCTTGGGACGCTCTTGGAGACTTTACTGGCGCTCTTGGGGCCATATTGGAGGATATCGGTCAACGAAGGGGTGTTCCTTAATTACGCCCCCCCCTCAGGAGCACCCAAAATCGCCTCATGGACCCATCTTGGAGCGTGTTTGGAGCACTCTTGAGCGCTCTTGGGGCCGTCTTGGGGCTCGGTTGGTCCCTTCTTGGGGCCCTGTTGGGCTATCTTGGAGCGATGTTGAGGCCTCGGATTGGCATCGTAAGCGCACAAGCGATAACGCCAAACACATTGATTTGCCCAATGGTTTTGAAGCATGTTGGCTTCGTCGGGGCATCACTGGGGAGCTCTTTTGGCCACTTAGACCCGTCTTGGAGCGGTCTTGGAGCGCCTTGGAGCATCTTCGGAGCTATATCGAGGCGTCTCGCGCTATCTTGGGCCATCTTGGACGCTCTGGCACAAAGCGGAATTCCCCGGCCAGGTCCATGGGGTGGGGGTAGGGGGAGGGATAAACCCCTCCCCGAAGGGGAAGAATGAGGAGTGGAAGAGGAAACTCTTTAAACCACCGACGCCCAGAGGGCTGGTAGGGAGTAGCAAGCAGGGAACAGGGATGAGGGAGTAGACAGTAGCGAATAGCAAGGGTGGGTAACCGCATGCCGATGATAATAAAGGGACCCCCCCCTTCAGTGTTTAGAGTTGATTATCGTCGCCCTATACAAAATTCAAATTGGGCGGCGAGCGCTGAGGCCGAACTTCATTATCACCTCGAAACGCTATGTTGAGATAGCACTTTAAGGGTAGCTCTTTGGGAGATGTTACAGTATCGGGAGCATAGCTCGCGCGCCGCTGCCTTGGGCTCAAGGCACGCGCGCCCTATTTGCCCGGACACCGCGAGTGTTCGCTATGTGCTGGAAAGATCACTACATCGATCTTATCCTATCTTACCCATCCACCCCTCATACTGTACCTTCACAGCAGAGCGATGGATGCAATTTGCCAGGCTATATGCCCTATTTGAGTTACCAGGCTCACTTTCGACTTGGTAGCGGAGCTGGCCGCACTCTCGTGTGGTCAGCTCTTGCTCTTCTTGGCCTCATATTCTTCGGCACGATCTTCGTGACCACCTCCACCCTGCGCCACCACTCCCAGTACGTTTACGAGGATCTATTCAAGAGCAAGAAGCAACACGAGAGGTACGACGTCTAGACGACCAGATTGGTACCATATACGCTTCATCATTGCGTTACCACCAACCGCTCGGCAACGAGCTAACAGCGCAATACTTGAAGCAGGGGCGGGGAGACCCGCCAGACAGAGCGCCTCGAAGACTCGACAAGGCGCTACCCCAGCGCGACAACGCGCATCATAACCGTCCTTCGTTACACATTCTCGGGCTAATCGTTTTCGCTATCATATGGTTCGCGCTGGGGGCAACAATCGGACACATGCGTCGTGGAGATAACAGCACCGATGGGCAAACACATGGCCCATATTGGGACCCTCAAGGTAATGTACCTTTTCGTGAGTACATCTACGTGGTCAACGCATGGCTCAACGTTACAAGCGGACGTATGACGCCACAGGCCCAAGCGGCCGCAATACAACGCGGCCTAGGTGGCCTAGCGAGGACACTCGCCATGAGGGTACCGCCTGACATTATAAACTTTGGTGCTGACATTGATGGGGTCCACACAGACCCAGTAACTTACATCATGTTCCTCCTCAGCATGAAGTTCGAACGCCTGGAAGATGAGCGACAGCTCACTTCCGGCACACAACTCATCGACTTCCATGTGCCTCACGGGGAACGAATCGATGTCACTCTTACCCGATTCGGAATGGCCCGACTTGAGGCACAGTCGGTGGGACTCGACCTTCCCAACTTCCAACTGCTAACCACTATCCTATTCCGCGCCTTAGGCGTCGGCAACCAGAAAGCCATGCAACTCTTACAGCCACTCAACCACCAAATGCCTCGAACACAACAACAGTATGATGAGTTGCTGGAGAGGATGCGTTCGATAGGCCACCTATCCGAACGGTCTCCTGGTAACTTAGGATCTGTGTTTGGAAATTTCTACACTACCTTGGAAATTGGTAGTGGAAATTTCTACACTACCTTGACCACTGAAGCCCAGCCTGGAAACGGGCCCTCAAGCATATGGGCCGACGACCCAGGAGAATCCACTGCTTCATTAGCAGGGGATCGATCACAACCAAGCTGGGCAACCAGCCCTCCTTCTAGAGAACCACAACCACACCGCTCGTTATGGGGGGAATCAAATCCCCTAACCGACGGTGTATCCACCTATTTAGGAGACGAAGACTTCGACTCCGGCACCGATACAGACACTATATCATCAGATGGTGTTGAAGCTCTAGATTGGTCAGATATCATGAATATGGATAACGACAATCAGCGTGCTGAGCATTTATTCTGGCTGTTACAACAGGCCAAACGAAGGTGGAGGAGGTTCACACGAAAACCAGTGCGTCGTGTTAGAAGGAGAATACGCAGAAGTTTTAAAGGAAAGGGTAAAGGCAAGCGTGGTCGTCGGAGGTTGAACGGGCGAGGTATCGCGGCATTTCTCCAGAGGTTCTCAGATGAACAACATGATGAGATATTCTTTGGGGGAAAAGGCCGCGGTAAAGGCCGTAGAGAGACCTCAGGTAAAGGTAAAGGTAGGCGGGGAAACCCGCGAGGTAGAGACGGCCAGGTTCTCAAATGCCATGAATGTGGTAGTACCGATCATATTGTGCGAGATTGTCCAGCGAAGGGAAATGGAAAGGGCATGTCGTCCGAAGTCCATTTCGGCTCAAGCACACCATCCATTGAGTATCTGAGCCTCCAGGACTTTGAGGCTATGGAACAGATATTTTTCACTTGGGTAGTTGGCATGGACAACATCGACGAGCTCGAGGGGTATGGTCATGGATTGTACGCGTACTACCTCGAGTACGTCCGCCGGTTCGTCACGGGCAGTAACGAACTCACTCCCGTGGAACACGGTACGCTTGGAAACGAGCCTCTTTCATTCTTCGACTGGATGTTCGGGAACCCAGGCGACATCATGGCTTACGAGAGTGACGACGAGGACACCACTATAGAGGCTTCGCCTTCCGAGGTTCAACGAAACCTTGAACCTCCGCCCGAAATCCCGCCTGGAAACAGGCCTTCTTTGATGGGAGAATATCCCCAGACCACTGAAGACTTAATTGAAATGGAGCCTCAGGCATTTGTTCAGGCCTTCATTGCAGGCGAACCAGATATTCCGTTCATACCTCCCGGTTCGCTTGCTCCAGGCGAATATGGACCACGTACCCTTCTGCAGACCCTCATGAGGATGCATGAGATACTTACAATTGGTTATCCTGAGAGTCAAGAACACATCGAAGCTGGCATCATGACAGAACAGGATAATGATGCTTGCGGTAGTTCAGAGCTACTTTTGGCAGCTCTGACTCTCATTGACAGCGTGTATCCTCAGGAAGTGCAGAGACACTTGATATACTCCCGTGGTAGATGGCGTCGTGCTCTGGAGATGGCGATGGCTATGCGCGGTCATGATCTTCCTCCGCCAGGATGGGGTCTCCAGGCGGTGGGAATGAGGCCGAACCATACGGCCATGCGTAACATTGCTGGGCAGCCTATGCTCGGCGACGAGCCTGAGCCGACAACAATGCCTCCTACTCGGGACAGCCGAGCGACGCCCAGACGCCGGCTATGCAGGGAAACCTGCCTATACCAGATACGCCAATGGCCATCATCATTGGTAGTTCGACATCAGAAGAAGTAGATGGCGATGGCTGCGGGTTAGATGAGGATGATGTCACCATCCTCATGATGGACGTGAATGGTGAGGAAGAGGTCGATTTCGACCCTGATGAGTCTGAATCATCATCACCATCGGCACAAGCGCCACATGCGCCGAGCTCCACCCAGCAGGGAGACCTGCCTCCATCGGACGATCCATCTGGGATCGCACAGGAGCCTCCTCAGGCACCTCCACCGGGTGCCGCTCCTGCTGCATCGGCAGCTTCCTCTGATGAGAACACCAGAAGATCTCGTTCCCATACGCGCGTCAGAGAAGAGCCACATCCCCAGGCTCGACCTCCTCGTGAGTGGAGACAGGCTGGCCCAAAAGAACACGCTCTCAGGAGAGGTGGCCAGCTACTTCCGTACAACGACCCAAGACGCCGAAAAGGGGAACACTCGGCCTTCGGCCAGGGCAACCCTGCCTATAGGGACAGTGATGGCAAGCCCATCCGCGGAGGCTATCAGCTCGCAACAAACATCCGCCGCCCTGAAATTCAAGAAGTGCGGACTCAGTTACGAGATATTATCGCGGCGCGCAAGCAGTATAGGCCTCACGCAGCATGCGGACCTTGTTCCCAGCCGTTCCAGAATCACAGGCCAGGATGCCCCGTTGGCAACAACGAAGGCCTGAGTCCCAACAGGGGCAAAACCCCTCCTAAAGAGGGCCATCCGCCACTTATCCCGATGACGCAAGACGAGATCGCGGAAGTGAATCATCGTCTCGGGATCTTGGGCCACTTGGAGAAGAGGAAAAGCCTACCCCGGTTCCAAGGGGACTGGTAGCCATGACCCAGGAAGAGAAAGACGCGCTCTTCAGTCTTCCTAGCATGCGAGGAAACTCGCCTGGCGTCTCTAGCCAGTCCCAACAACCAGAACCGACAATCAAGGATGAGATAAAGGCTCAACGTGTGGCGGAGGATGAGGAGCGTATGCGGACAGCAGAAGACCGCACTCGCGAGGCAACTCGCAAGATGTTGGAAGATTCTAGTAAGATCTACATGAAGAGGGCTACGAGGCCCCCACTCCCACTAACTTCGAAGGCCAAGAGTGAACCCCGACACCTAAGCCGTCCCCGGTGCCGAAACCGAAGACGAGCCCTCAGGACCCTGGGCCAGACGTGCATATGGAGGTGCCTCGATCTGCGACGCCGAAGCCGCCGATTGGCGCAACTCCTCCACAAGCGTCTGTGCCCAAGCAGCAACCTCAGGACCCTATGGAGGAACGAAGACGCCCGCTTAGTCGCAGCAATTCCATTGCGAAAAGGGCGGCAGCTTTCGAGCGCAGCGGGTATGCACCTGCGCCAGCTTCGCCTGTGGCGGCTCGTTCCAGGAGGTCCGATGAAGGAGCTATGTCGAGGGGTACCTGGGTGCCGAAGATCAGGGGCAGCGTCAGTCGCGCATCTCCGCGGGGAAACCCGCCAGGCGCTGCCGCCGCAGCTTCCTCCTCTTCTGGAGCCGCAGCCTCTTCAGCAACAGAGGCTCCGATGCGGGGAAACCCGCCAGTGGTTCAGCTGCGCCACCCAGGTGACACGTCCTTCACTAGTGGGACTCCAAATGTGATCAGGGATAGACTTGCGCTTCGGAAGCTCCCACCGATACGCTCGGTGGATGAGACATTCATGAAGGAATGCAGGAAAGCTGGAATCCTTCTCACATCCAATGATATTCTCAAACAGCTGAGCAAAGCTCTCAGCAGGATATGCAGACATGCGCCAGACAAGCAACACAATCCTGTGTGGCGCTTGGAATCTTTCGATGATCATGATGGTTGGGTAAACCTAGTGGAACTCGTTGACCATTATCCGTGGAACACAGGTCAATCAAGACACGCTGGGTATAATCCAAAGTATGACGAGGCCAAGGTCATCAACGAGCATCTATGTAGGCGCTCGGTTGACCAACTGGCAGCCATCATGATGTCAGTTGTTCATGTTCGTGAACCAGACGGAGAAGAAAAACAACGCCTCCAGTTCAAGGTGTTAATGCGGGACTCCGGCGAGCCCGCTATCTTCATCCGCGCCTCTCAGGGGCATTCATGGACATTGAAAGCTCCATGGTCGCTGTACAGCTACATTGTGCTGTGCGACCAACCTGCCGGGAGACCGGCCCCATGCCCTGAAGTCGCCATGCATGGCACTCGATGGCATGCTTTCGAAGGTATTATGTGGCACGGCCTGTCCTGTAGACCTGAGCACAACACGAAGAAAAGGGGGACAGGCCGTTCGCACATTCACTTCGTGCCGACAGTTCGCCGCCGTGCCGTGAACAGTGGGTGGGACCCAGATTCAAACATCATCATCTTCGTAGATTGGCGTCAGGCCATACAAGATGGTATGAAGTTCTGTTGGTCCGATAACGGAGTCCTCTTGTCCGAGGGAGATAACGGTATCATTGAACCGTATTACATCTCTCATGTAGAGGATCTGACCACAGGAAGGCAATGGCGTAATCCAGTGTATTTGGGGAGCCGCCATGCGCGAATCTCGGTCGCAACGATGTCTGCTCCTGACAGGTGGGCTGACGTTGGTACTTCCAGCGTTAAGTACCAGTGGTCCCAAGACCAGGAGGGCGTCGACCCCCCCATGGTCTACCCCCACAGGGAAGTTGGGGACCACTACAGCCCTACCCAGCTGGGAAACCAGCCTGAGATCTTTCGGATCTTCATGATCACCGAGAGTGAGGCCGGGAGCGCGGCTCCAAGCCGTGCCCCAAGCCAAGGGCCTAGTGCCGTGTCTTGGCAGGCCATCAGTACCTCGGACCTGGATCAGATCGCAGCCGCGCTGAACCCTGACCAGGTTGAACAGCTGGCGGACAGGTTATACCAGCAGGATCCCTGGGCCGCAGGCCAGGGAGCAATGTCCGCTATGGCTACGAGAAATCGTCAGGCCATGCAGGGGAACCTGCCTACAAGCGGACCTGCTCGGTTTGAACCAATGCATGGAAGCCCTACTCAGAGCATGCACACTCCAAGGGGCATGACTCCATTGGGCACACCACCGGCACAATCCCCATTCGGGACACCTGTCCGCCCTGCCACAAACGGCACTCACATGGAGAGGATAGCTGCGGCTAGGGCTGAACACAGCACAGCCCTCCTCAACATGATGCCGCCCGGCACGCCAACGAGTCAGCAGGGAAACCTGCCTGGTACACCAAGCCACCACAGGGCGGGTGTACCTGACGACTATCGCTCAAGAGTGGCGGCCGCGGTGCAGCAGGTGCAGAACCATAATCTGCCTCACCCATGTGGGCAGAGGTGGAGGCCAGCCTGGTCCTGGGAACCTGAGGGTCCCAACCCACGGGACCCTGCTCGGCAACGAGCCTTTATCCCGGCGTTCAACGCCCATCCGAGCATGTCTCAGGGCCAGAGGCCACCACCAACGCAGATGAATCCGCCAGTATACCCTGACGGGTCAAGGGTTCCGAACAAGTTTGTTTGTGAATTGGCGGATCAGATGCATAACCTCACTAATGTGCGCTGCAGCGACCATTCCATGTACCCGCACATGGCCTTTATGCCTTCACCAACATCACCAGAGGTGGCTGTTCAGCCCACTGCCCATTCAATATCGTCTGGCAGTAGGGGCGTGCCTGACTACATCAGGCAGACACACCACACTCAGCAGGCATGTTTCAGGAGGAGGCAGGCGGTGCAAAGCGTACGGGATCAGTCACGTGCAGCTGCACTTGATGCGGTGAGGAACAGGGGCTCACCTTTGCGAGGAAACTCGCCCGCCGTGACTCCTACCACTTCCATGCCAAATGTCGAAGTGCAGGAAGTGCTGAATCCAACGGGGACACCCCCATCAGCATTCATGCCCTCCGAGACGGTATTGGAGAGGCAGCGGCGGGTATATCCCAGGGTAGCAGACGTAGAAGTCTTCACTGGGATGGAAGATACCTGTGCGGTATGCCTCGAAGAATTTCAGCCCAGGGATAGCGTCTACCGCCTGAGGTGCAATCACCTATTCCACGAGGGATGCTGGAATTCCAATGTGGTGGGCCACGTCGCAAATCAGCGTGAGGGAGATCCCCAGCAGCCACCATGTGCTATCTGTCGAGCACCCGGCATTATAGCATCATCCTTCCCATGGACCGGCTCCTTTAGTCAGACTCCTGAGCAGTCAGCGAGAGAGCTGCGGGAGCTGAGGAGCATGGTGGAGGAGATGACGTCCAGGATGCTAGCTATGCAGACAGTTCCTTAGTAGGCAACTGGGAAGCTAAATTGTAATTCAATTCTGGTCTTTTTCTGTTGTTTGCGCACCGATAGCGTTCCGATAGCGTCCCCGTTGCGTTTCTCGCCTTCCACGCGTTGGCCTTCTCATCATCACCATTGCCCTCATCGTCCTCATCGAGTGGCTAGGGGCCTCACTCGCCGGTGGCCCGAAAGGGTCGGCGAATTTGCTTCGGGTGATGATTGTGGCGGGGGCCCGCAGGTAGTGCGGGGCGCGCCGTGCCTGCGGCCTCCCCCGGGGTAGGCAGAGTGGAGCGTGGTCGAGCGGAGCTGCCGCCGCTAGGCGGCGCTGACCGAGCAAGCCCTGCGGCCCAGTCGGCGACTCGCAAAAAATGTGGAGCGAGGGGTTCGGCTTCCTAGGAGGGCCCGCCGCCCCTCAGAGGCCCTCCTGCTTCTGAAGCCTTCTGCGAAGCCTCCAGGTCCCCCAAAGACCCGAGATGCCGCCAAGATCGCCCAGCATTTCCCAACAGGGCCCCAATCTGCCCTTGACATTCCCTTCGCATGGACCCCAAAGGCCCCGCGGCGGCCCCAACGTGGCCCGAAGGTGCCATCGGAGGGATAACCCGAGGAGGCTTCAACGCAGCCTCAGTAGATCTCGTTATGGGTGGTGTTGCAGACATGCACGCGTGCGTTGCCTCCCTCCGCTCGATCCTTTCCTTTCCCATTTCTCCCTCCCCCTTCTGATCCAAGTTGTCCTTCTTCCTCCCTTCTCTTCCGTTCTACCCCCATCATCCTTCCACCTCCCGTTTTTATCATCCCTCCTACTTCCCGCCAATTTGCCCCCTCCCCCTCCCTCCTCCTGTCTTCTCGCACTCCTCCTCCTCTTCCTTTTCTTGGGATTCGGGCTACCTTGGGCGTGTCTGCCCAGTATCGCCGTCCATGGTTACCAGCAGTGCCATAGCGGACACAATAACTTCCCAGTAAGTTCTCCAGCAAGGCAACGGGGCGCCAAAGCATTAACACACACACACACATATATTGCCCTAAGACGGCCGAGGGACCCCTCCCCCAGGGCGGCGGCAGGATGGCCCGCGGACCCCCCCCAAGGCTGCAGGTCCCCCCTGGTCTACGAAGGTTTGCCCTTCTTATCACGTGCCGCTTGTGTTGATCCGTCGCCGTTTTGGCTTCCGCTGTGGCTCTGAGGCGGGTTTGCTCCAGAAGCCGCCCGTCGGAGTGCTCCTTTCTCCCTGCCAGGGGGGTCTGCACTCATGGCACAAAAACTCGCAACGCTGGTGTCCCACGCACGCTCCGCACTTGGCAACTTGGTGTCGCGACTGCAAGCTGATGGGCTTGATCGCGATCACCGCCGCATTGTTGACAACGCCAACAGTCTGATTACGGACCTGGAGTCCGAATTCGAGTCCGTCCAGCAGCCGGGCCGCAAAAGAGCGGCAGACCCCGTCGCCGAAGTGAAGCGTCTTCGCCGCTCTCTGCAACACGCAGGCTTGCGAGTTGACACCCCGCCCATCCCTCGTCGGGCATGGCGCCGAATATGCCCCACCTCTGCGCAGTGCGTGGTGCAATTCTTTCAATTGTGAGCGGTTCCCCTTATCCTCCTGTCCTCCGCGGCCGCCCCGTCCTTCCCCCTCCCTCCCTCTTGCATCCCGGACAATTCGTTTGTCGGCGTCCCCTGCTCATTCGAACGCTGGCGCGGACTGCCTCCGCCTCGTTGCCGACAAAAACTGCGCAGTGTAATATTCGGGGTGCTGTCCGTCGGCCTTCGGTCTGTCGTCGACGACCGAATGCTGGCGGGGAAGCAGTGGGTGGCGGAGTGGCAACTCGCCGAAGGGGACATGCGAGCCAAGGCCGAGGCCGTCGTGGAACTCTCCAGCGACGACCAGTTGTTCAACCGCATCCACCATTTGTGGCACGTGCGCGTCGCTGTGACGCCCCCGTCCATCCCCGCGCAGGCTGTGTCAAGTATGTGCAGAGACTTCGGCGTGCAGGAGGTCAAACGAATCTCCAAGTGCACTGTGAACAAGAGTCGTGACGCATTTTGTGAAATCATCAAAAAGATGAATTTACAGCAGGTGGAGGATTTGGCGATGTCCGAGGCCGCGGCAGGGGCCACCGTCATGTTCCGCCACGTGCATGACGAGGCGCCCATGCACGTCAAATCGTACATGGCGGAGAGTGGCGGGGCCTACGACCTGTCAGGGCCTGGGGCGCCCACGTGCAGGGGTCGTTCCAGCAAGGTGCAGAACGACACCCTCACGATCTTTTGTGGGCGCAAATCAGTTGTCTGTTTCACGGAGTTGCAGGCTTTGCAAAGAAAGGACGCCCCCAGCATTGCCACGGCCGTGCTTCGGTCGGGCCTGCCGGCACTTCATAGGTGCGCGGACTCCCGGAGAGCGTCGCCGTCGCCCACACGCATCTTGTACCTCTTGATCGGCGACGGCGTCGGGACGAATGGCGCGGCAGCCCGCCGCGTCTGTGTCCGCTTGCAGGAAGTGGCGCGGGAGTTGAAATGCCAGATATTTCTCATTCAAGTTAAGTGTTCGTCTCACCAGAGCAATCTGTGCGTTCAGGTCGCCGTGACAGGGGGGTTGGTGGCCAAACCTTCGGAAAACTGCCCGCTCGCAGGAACATGCGTGCGTCTCTTTCGCTACCTGCTCAGCGATTACCTGGAGGAGTTCGCCTCCGCGCTTCGCCGCTTTGTCGTTGACAAGCTCGAGGTCGTCCCTTTCGCCTCAGAGGCCGGGGTCGCCGCTGCGAGTGACGGCTGCGCTCGCAACAGACGGCTTCAACTCTTGTACGGTACCCAGGCGTTTCCTGATGAATTGTGCGCTTTCTTCAATGCTGGCATTGGTGCCTTCAAGACAGTCGCCGATGACTCTCCGAGCGGGCGCGCGGCCCTGCACGCCCAGGCGTACCGGTTGCTGTACCGCTTGCTCTTCAAGCTGGAGAACAAGCCGATCACTACGAGATTCTGGCTTTTTGGGGACCGCCGCGGGATTAAAGCTTGGCGGCGAGCAACCCTTGATCCAAGCGTCCGTCGGGCGAAGGGGGAACAGGGGCGGGGGTGGGTGGGGGGGCCACGGGGCGCCCACCTCGATCCCCCCAGGCGATGGCGGCGCCCGCTCCCTCGTTCGGCTGCGCTCGAGGGACGTCGCGCCTGCTCGCCGCGCGAGAGGCCGCCGAGGCAAAAGAGAGGGCGAGGAGGCGGAGGGGGAGGAGGGGGTGGAGGAGGGGGCAGAGAATCGGAGCACAACGCGGGCCCCCTGCTCTTGGATCAGGGGCTGCGCGCCCGAAGCAATCCCGGCGTGTCGACAGGATGCTGTGTTCACGTTGCTGCGATTTGTACTCCTGGGCCTGAAGCCAGAGGACGTGTTCGTTTTGACCATGACGAACCCGCAGAAGGACAACCAGAAAAGGTTGCAGTCCGTGCGGGCCTTCCTGACGCGCCCAGACTGCGGCCAACTGCTCCGGAAGGCGGCGCTGTGCATTCGTCTCACGTTGCACGCCACGTCTATCACAGGTCAAACCCGCAAGAGCATGGAGGTGCACGGGAAGCCTCTGCTGCTGCGCTTGGCTCAGGGCGACGTGCAAGCGGCGACGTCCCGAGACCTTCAAACCATGATTCCGCTACTGACGCAGGACAAGGACTTGGACGCCGTTGGTGCTCTGACAGGCCTCCTGCTCACGCAGGGCCACATCGTTGTTCGCTTCCAGCAGTACGCGGAGTACCCGATGCTCCTGTGGAAAATGGTAGAGGCTTTTAACGGGGACGGCGCCCGAAGAGAGGCCCAGGCATTCATCGGCCTTGCTGCGTCCACTCTGGATACTGGTTATTCGAAGCCACTTCAAACGGAGGCCAAGCGTGGGAGATCAGACGCAGAAGCCGTTTCTTGGCTACTGTCACGCAGTGTTCAACAGGAGCTTTTCGATTTTTTCCATTCCGCCGAGGGGAACAGTTTGGACGCCGAGAGGGCGCATAACTTTGTGAAAAAGAACGAAACCACACGCACGAGCGGAGTGGCCAAGTGCTCCCGCAACGGAATCCTGAGGCGCATGCAGTTGATGCGCGAGCAGCGCGTCACGCACGAAATGGGCGAAAAGGAGAAGGCCAAAAAGGACCTCACCGTGACGTTCTGGACTTTGGCTGTCCAGCGGAAGCCGGAGCTGTTCGCACGGCCCCGCGGGCGCCTTCACTGGGAGACTGGCGTTTCCGACACGGAAACGCGGCAACTCGTCCAGTGTGGGGACGAACGCATGCGAGACGAGTACCTCGCTGAGCACGGGGAGGCGCTCCGAGCCGAGGCGTCTGCACTCCGAGAGTCGGCAAAAGCGAGGCTCCGGAGCCTGGAAGACGATGATCCCGTCATGCCCCTGACGAACGCCCAGTGGCTCAAGTGGTTGGATTCCAACGAAGCGGAGTTTCGAGAGCACCTGGCTTCTGCCACACAGGCGCGCCGAGAGCTCAACAAGCGTGTGACCCCTCTGGAGGGGCTCCTTGACATGGAGAGACTGCAGCCAGTGCGCGTTGGCGGTGCCCGTTCGACGTTTGTTCGCTTGCTCGCCAAGCAGCCGCCTGGCTTGTTCTCTGTCGCTTCGAACGGACAAAAGTACACTTTTTGGGCTTTACTGTTCAGGAGCGAGGCCAGCGACATCGCGAGCTTATGTTCTGATCCAGAGCCTGCCGCAGAGGACGCGGCGGAGGAGGCCGACGAGGACGAGGCGGCGGGGGAGGAGGAGGGTGACGAGGAGAAGGACCCGGAGGCCGAGGACCCTGGCTCGGGGTCAGACGCCGACGATGAGCGCAAGGAAGCGGCCCCGAAGGACACTTACACCGTATGGAAAAACGGATACTTCAGATTACATAACCACCCTGATTATCCCAACGCCAAAATAAACATATTGAACACATGGTGCAAGAAAGTGTCCGAAGGCGGCATGGGGAATGTCCAGATGTCGAAGACTATCAAAACGGCCCCGTTGGACGGGGACGACGCAGAGCCGAGGCGGACGTACATGTGTCTACGAGCATGGATGATCTGGAGATTCCGCCAGCACGGATTCAGCGAAGCGAGCGCCTGTCGGAAGGCTTTCCTCGCGGCAGAGTTGCGCGCTCTGCGGAGGGACGTGGGGCCGTCGACGGGGTCCGTGAAGGCAGACCGCAAGATCCGCGGCTGGGCCCCCGAAGTGTTCGATTAGCATGGTTGCTGCTTGCGTAATGCAAAAACATCATCGTGATCATCGTCGTCATCATCATCACGTTTATGTTCACTCCAGCGTGAGGCCGTTTCATCCAGCAATCATATCATCTACCTCCTTCCCCTCGTCGTCCTCGTCGTCGTCGTCGTCGTCGTCAGCGTCGTACCATGCGTCGTCGTTGTAGTCGTCGGCGTCGTTCCGGCCGGACGGCCGGCAGGCCGGCCCCGCCGGCCGGTTGGCCCCGCCGGCTCCGCGCTTCCGGCCGCGCGGCCGGCGGATGGAGGACGGAGGAGGGAGGAGGAAGTAAGAGGAGGGAGGAGGGACGGGGGAGGAAGGGGGTTAAGAGGAGGGAGGAGGACGTAGGAGGGATGAGGGCGGAGGAGGTAAGAAGAGGGAGGAGGGAGGAGGACGGAGGAGGGGAGAGGAGGTGAGAGGACCGAGGAGGGAGGGGGAGGTAAGAGGAGGGAGAAGAGAGGAAGAGGAGGGAGGAGGGAAGATATTGGTAAGAGGAGGGAGGAGGAGGGAGGAATGCCAAGTACGCAATAGGCTTTAAGGGTATCTAAGCCCTGGATGTTGTGTTGTCAGTCCTCCCAGGGAGCTCAGACCCGACGGGCTGGCATCCCCCACAATTGCCGGGCCCACCGTTCAAAGGGGTTCAAACAGGAGGAGGGAGGAGGGAGGAGGGAGGTAAGAGGCGGGAGGAGGGAGGAGGAGGGACGCTATCGCGACGCTATCGGAACGCTATCGGGACGCTATCGGGACGCTGTCGGGGCGTTTTCGCCGATTTCCTGGCTTCATCTCTGGATCCCTGGGAAAAGCTGCCGATATCGTCCCGATAACGTTCCGATAGCGTCGCGATAGCGTCCCGATAGCGTCGCGATAGCGGCCTTCCTCCCTCCTCGTACCTTCTGCTCCCTCCTCCCTGCTCCCTCTCCTTCCGATCCCTGGATCCCTGGATCCTTGGATGCCTGGCTCCCAGGATCCCTGGATCCAGGGATCCAGGGATCCAGGGAGGCAGCGATCCAGGGATCCCTGGATCTCTAGATCCCTGGATCCCTGGATCCTTGGATCCCTGGATTCCTGGCTCCCTGGCTCCCTGGATCCCTGGATCCAGGGATCCAGGGATCCAGGGAGCCAGGGATCCCTGGATCTCTAGATCCCTGGATCCTTGGATCCCTGGATCCCTGGCTCCCTGGCTCCCTGGATCCCTGGATCCAGGGATCCAGGGATCCAGGGATCCAGGGATCCAAGGATCTGTAGATCCCTGGATCCAGGGATCCAGGGATCCAGGGATCCAGGGAGCCAGCGATCCAGGGATCCCTGGATCTCTAGATCCCTGGATCCCTGGATCTTTGGATCCCTGGATCCCTGGCTCCCTGGATCCCTGGATCCAGGATCCAGGGAGCCAGGGAACCTGATCTCAAGATCCCTGGATCCCAGATACTTGGATCCCTGGATCCCCCTGGCTCCTGGCTCCCCGGATCCCTGGATCCAGGGATCCAGGGATCCAGGGATCCAAGGATCTCTAGATCCCTGGATCCCTGGATCCTTGGATCCCTGGATCCCTGGCAACCTGGCTCCCTGGATCCCTGGATCCAGGGATCCAGGGATCCAGGGATCCAAGGATCTCTAGATCCCTGGATCCCTGGATCCTTGGATCCCTGGATCCCTGGCAACCTGGCTCCCTGGCTCCCTGGATCCAGGGATCCAGGGATCCAGGGATCCCTGGATCTCTAGATCCCTGGATCCCTGGATCCTTGGATCCCTGGATCCCTTCCTCGTCCAGTCTTTTCTGTCTCTCTATGCCTCTTCGTCCTTCCTCATCCCTCTTCCCCCCTCTGGCCCTCGTCAGGGCTACGAGGCCTAAGGGGATGTTCTTCATTGATTCGGGTGTGTGCTGGCCTTCGACGGCCCTCCCAGACCGTCAACAACAATTGGGGATGAAACGCTTGCGAGTCCCTTGGCCAGAGCGTAAAATCATTGATTACTCACTTGTGACATGAACTTTATGCGGCCACAGCTTTCATTTTTATTATGGGAGTGGTCCGGACCTCATCTGTCCACACTTCCTGGCGTCGGATGTGTGATGTATGATGTGCTATGCTACGAGAGCCGACGTTGTGAAGAATGTTCGGCGTCGGTTGTATGATCTATGCAGTACTCTGGGAGTCCACGTCTACGTATGTTCCGCTATGATATGATCTGGGGGCTTGGCAGTGCTATGATTTGCTACTGGAGCCATGCACTGCTATGATATGCGGTCAAATGGTATAGGAGCCATGCAGTGCTATGCTATGCAACGGCTTTGGAGAATGTTTATGCTATGATATGTTACGGGGGCACGCCTCCGATAGCCGTTTTGGATCAAGGGCACCGTCTGTCAGCCTTCAGCGAGCCGCCGGCCGCCCGATCTCCCGGACTCGTCGTCATGATGCAGCTCGTGCAGAACAAGGAGGCGCGGAAGCGCGCGGGGCGTGCCCTCCGCGACATGGCCAAGAGGCCCGGTTCAGGGATCACAGCGGAGATGGCCCAGGACGAGGAGTACATCCAGCGGTACATGACTCTGGCGGCCAGTCTCCCGTCGAGCTCTGGTAGGGTTCAGGCTGCCGACCTCACCAACTACAGTGCCACAGCGAGCTCGTCTACTGAGGTGATACTTCCTTACTTGGCGCAATACAAGGTGAAGCTTCCTAAAGTACCGGAGGCGGCCCAGAAATACTTGGTGGACCCGCGCGGTTTCGCAGACTTGCCCGCGAATTGTCCGGCCGATGGCGTGTGGCTTTTTGACATGCAGGTACGCTACGACAAGGCAGTAGATATGCTCGACCTCGGCATGGGCCTGGCCGAGGTCCGCTTGCGCGCTGGGAACACTAGGACCGCTAGGGTTCCGGGCCCGCTTCCTCCCTGTTCCTTCCTCTCCTGCTCTTCCTCCTCCTTCGCCCTCTTCCTCTTCCTTTACGATGCAGCTGTGGAGGACGTTCCGCTTGGGTTCTGGGTCCGCGCCGGCTTTGCCGGACGGGCCGCCCGCCGAGCCGCCGACGGAGGCCGCGCCGCCGACGGAGGCCGCCACGCCGGCGGAGGCCGCGCAGCCGCCGGAGGCCGAGGAGCCCGCGACGGCAAAACGGGCGAGGCGAGAAGTGCGAGAGCGCCCGTCCGATACCGACCTGCCGGACGAGGTGGTGGCGCTGAAGATGTTCGGCCAGGCCACGGAGGCGGGTAGAGCGGGGAAGTATTGGTCGCCTGATCCTTTCCACACAGACACCGTCGAGCAGGTGATGTGCAGGTTCACAGAGCACGTGTCGGAGGTGGCCGGCAAATTTGGGGCGGAGACATGCAAGACGGCAGAGGCGCCCGAGTACATGTTCAAGTTCTACGCCGGGGTCACGAAGGTGCTGCTGCAGGGCCCGGTGTATGAGGACGTGCGCCACTTTGCGAAGCACTTTCGCAAGGCGCATGGCATTTGGCCGGCTGTCGTGCCGCAGCTGGCCATGGGGTTGTGCACCATATCCGACATGGATTTCGGGAAGCACGTGTCCTTGGACGGCGACGAGATCAAGCAGATCCAGGGCGGCATGAGATGGTCGGCTTGGGAGGTCTTGAAGGGCAGCCCCTTCTTCTCCAAGTTCACGGCCGACAGGAACAAGGCCCTGGTCCACAAGGTCAAGGGCGCCGAGACGATGGACCCCGGGACGCGCCAGCAGATCGTCTCCTCGGTTCTCCAGCAGGCGAAGCGGGCCGAGGGCAGCGACGAGGCGGCCGCCGCCCTCGCCGCGGAGTTGACTTTGGTGTCGACGATCATGGGGCCCATCGGGAATGGCGACGTGCTGTCGCTGCTCTTCGGGAAGGATAAGGAGACGGAGCGCATGGCGGCCTTCGACCGCGTCCGCGAGTGGTTCCCGAGCAAAACCGACGTCCTGGGCACCCAGATGTTCGCCCGTGTCTCTCCGGACTTCTCTTCGTGGGGGGAGTCGGGCTACTTGGCGTCCGCTCGCTTCGCGTGCGCGGCGGGTCTCGACTTGTCCCTGGTGCCCCACGCCGGCGTCAAAAGCACGTTGCAGATGTTGAAAAAGTTCATGGGCTTGCCGGGCGCTGCGGGCCGGCACGGGCAGAACATCGTGGACGGAGTGTTCCTGGAGCTGTCCGCGAAGAAGTGCGGATTGGCGAGCTCCCGGGCCCGGCAGGCGGCGCCGATCCTCCACGAGCCGCGCGCCGCGCTGTACGACGGCATCCTGCGCGCCGCAGGTCCCGCTTTGCACAAGGACAGCGAGAGGAGGGGGGGCTGGGGAAAGGAGGAGGGACGAGGGGGGCCCTCGAGGGGCCCCGGGGCCCCCCCGGGGCCCGAAAATGGAAAAATCTTGGCGGTGAGACGGGCGCTTTTCGTTTTTCAGGGCGGGCTGTTCGTTCGGTTTGCGGGCCCCTCTGGAGGCCCCACAGGGGGCCCGGAATCTTCGAAGCCGAAGCGGCAGGAGGAGGGCGAGGAGGAGGAGGAGGAGGAGGCAGGGAGGCGGCAGCGGCAGGGGCCCGAGGCCCTCGCCAAGGCCAAGGACGCCGACGCGCCGTTCGCCCAGGCGCTGAAGGCGTGGGCGGCCGAGGCGCCCGCGACGCCCGCCGCCGAGGCGAGCAAGGAGGCGAGTCCAGCGGCCGCGGCGGCGCCGACCGCCGCGGGCGCCCCGGAGGGCGGCGCGGAGACGAGCCCGGGGGCGGGCGAGACGGCGGGCAAGGGGGCGAGCCCGGCGGCCGCGGCGGCGCCGACCGCGAAGGAGGCCCCGGAGGGCGGCGCGGAGGCGACCCCGGGGGCCACGGCGCCGGCCAAGGGCCCCCCGGGGCCAGCGCCCGGAGCGCTGGCGAAGCCGGCGGCGGACGAGAAGGGCTTCAAGGCTCGTGCTCGCGCGTGAAATGGTGTATTCTTCTATCCTCAGAGCAGGAGAGAGGTGCGCCACCGAGAACCCCACGGGGGTGGGCCGATCTTTGGGCGGTGGCACCCCCGAGCGCCCCCTAGTGTTAGGGGGCGTTCAGGCGTTCCACCGCCCAGGGGTCGGCCCCGCCCGATGGTTTCTCGGTGGCGGCGGTTATTTTTTTTTCTTGATTGTTCCCAGGAGGGCGATGTGGTCGAGTTCGTGTTGACCAAAAAGGCTTTAAAGGAGGTGTTCGGCGGCCACACCGCCTCCGTGGTCCAGCCCATGGCCGATGGCAAGAAGTACAAGGTCAAGCTTCTGTCGGGCAATGAGAAGGGGGACGCAGTCAAGGGGAGCGTGCACACCTTCACGGTTGGCCAGCTAAAAAAAGTTGCACCGAAGGCCGTCGTCCCGGCTGCTGGCACGAAAAACGTCATCCCGGCTGCTGGCGCGAAGAACGTCGTCCCGGCTGCTGACGCGAAGAGGGCTTCGGAGGGCGGCGCTGCTGAGCCCGCGGAGAAAAAACCCAAGGTGGACTTGGACAAGTACTTCGGCAAGACGGAAGGGATCTGCTGAGCGGACGGGGGCTGCTGCTAGCAGCTACTGCTTCTAGAACCACCACCACTACTACGACGACTACTACTACTACTACTACTACTGCTACTACGACTACTACTACTACTACTACTACTACTACTACTACTACTACTACTACTACTACTATTACTCCCTACTTTTACTCCTACTACTACTACTACTACTACTACTACTACTACTACTACTACTACTACTACTACTACTACTACTACTACTTCTTCTACTACTACTACTACTACTACTACTACTACTACTACTACTACTACTACTACTACCATGACTACTACTACTACTACCACTACCACTACTACTACTACCACTACTACTACTACTACTACTACCACTACTACTACTACTACTACTACTACCACTACTACTACCTCTACCTGGACAGACGATGGCGCCCGGCATCTGTACACTATCGCTTGCCGACCGGTAGCGGGCTGCAGTCGTGGACCGCACGGTGCGTGCCCCTGCCCGCGGCGCCTGCCAGGAAAAACTGCGATTCCCCCACGTCCGGCGCGGCGGCAAAATCGAGGCGGCCATTTTTACGATTTTCCGAACCCCCGGGGAAGTTGTTGGTCCCCTGGGCTGGCGTGCAAACGGGCCGAGGTATACGCAGGCCTGCGTGCGGAAGTGATCGGCGCGCCGGCCGTTCCTCTCGCACCTCCTCAGGAGCGGGAGGGAGGAGGAGGGGGGGAGGGGGAGGACGAGGGGGAGGAGGTGGGAAGAAAGGGAAGGGCGTCCAAGGCCGCGAGGTTGCCCAGCCGACGGCGGGGTTCGCCGGGCAGGGCGAGGAACGGGCGGGGGGACGACGAGGACGAGGCGGAGGAGGGCACGGTGGAGGAACGGTTTCCGTTGCCATTTTGGCTCAAACCTTCTCGTAGTTCTTTGCGCGCCGCGTGTTGCGAATGTTTAGTTCAGCGCGAGTATTGTGGAACAGGCAATAATTGCGACCGCAGCGCGCGTGGTGCAGCGCCGTCTCTGCGGCGGTGCCCGCAAGCGCTGCGGTGCGCGCAGGCGCTGCGGTGCACGCAGGCGGCGCGGTGCACGCAGGCGCTGTGGTGCGCGCAGGCGGCGCTGCGGTGCACGCAAGCGTTGCGGTGCACGCTGGCGCTGTGGCGTGCGCAGGCTGGCGTTGCGGTGCACGTGCGCGTTGTGGTGCACGCAAGCGCAGCCGTGCAAGCAGGAACTGCGGTGCACGGACGCGCCATGGTGCGCGCAAGCGTTGTGGTGCACGCAAATGTTGCGGTGCACGCGTGCGCTGTGGTGCGCGCAGGCGGTGCGCGCAGGCGCTGCGTTGCCGCGACGTTGCAGCGCTGTTGCTGCCACCGCTGCTGGGATCCTTCCCCGTGCTCAAGCTTCTGTCGCTGGCGCCGGGGACGAGCGCGATCAGGCGGCATCGAGCGCTATCCAGGCGCGCGAGGGACGCAATCGCAACGCTATCGAGCGCTATCCACGCGCGCGAGCAACGCTATCGCAACGCTGTCGAACGCTATCCAGGCGCGCAGGCGTCACGAAGGCTTCCCATGAGTTGCATTCTAAGTTATCTCGGCGCCGCCGACGCTGTGGGTTATCTTTGAGACAGGCGGGGTCTCGCTGGCTCATGAACTGTGACCTGGCAGCTCGCTCTTTGAAAGACCCGCATCTGGCGCATCCACTTCCGTTTCCAGCCCTATATAAAATGGGACCCCTGGCGGCCCATGGCAGAACGAACCCATCGGCGGGGGGCGCTCTGCTGGGAGGGGCGGCCGAGGCCCGCGAGGGGTCACCCGAGCGGGGGCGCTTCTCCGAGCCGGCGCTGAGAGCTCCCCAGTGGAACCGACCCCGCGGACGAAGTCGGGGCGAGCCCCCTCGCGCGCGGCAGGAGGCATCATGCCGGGAGAGCTACTCGCGGCCCGCCGCGGCAGCCGCGCGCGCGACCCCTTGCGGGCGGGTGTCGAACCTGGCCCGAGGCTGCACTCGCCCAAGAAAAAAAGGCTCCGCCAGCTCCCCCAGGGGCCTGACAAGATTCTGCGAGGAGGAGGAGGAGGAGGCTCAGAGGGAGGGCCCGAGGAGGGAGAAGAGTCGGGCCCCACCCTGGGTCGGACCGCCCTGGCCTGGTCAGGGCTCTCTTCTGCGGGCCTCTTGGCCCCCTAGCTCCGTGGGCCCAGCGGTGGCTCAGCAAGCTCCCATATGGGCAGGCGGGGCACTAGTGGTCTCGATTCTTGGGCCTGACCGAACACGCTTGCCTACGCATGAGGTATCGGCCCTTGGAGGTTCGCGCGAAGCGCGGGCGATTGATGCACCTCCATCCGCACGAGGCGCGTTCAATCACATGGTACTGCTGGCGCCCTGGAAGGACAGGAGGTGGAGCAGCGGCGCGCGCATCGGTACGACGGGTTCGGCGAAGCTCTCGAACTCGTCTCTGGGCTCGTCGCGCGTTCCGTTCCACAGGTGGAACTTGGCCAGGTCGGGTCTCGAGCAGCTCCTGTGTGTTGTCGATCCAGGACGCAGTCTGACGCATTAGTTCCAACAGACGTTTGGGCTGGCGACGCGCTGCTGGACTGATGCCATGATTTGCCAGCGCCCTCTTGGCCGCCACACCTGCGTAATACTTGTCTTTCTTACAATGGGGGTGCCGACTGTCTTCCTGAGTTTGATGTGACTTGACGTGGGTGACGGTCAGGTCGTCGCTTAGCCCGCCGTTGTCATCAATGAGCCCCCAAACTTCTGGCCAGAAGTCCACGTTCGGGCGGCGCCGGTGAAGACGCCACTGAGTGCTATGTTTCTGCTCATGGACGATCACAGTGCAACCTATGTGAATGTGCATGGGCAGAAGTCCATGCTTCAATGCCATGATCACCGCGTACATCTCGGAACGAGGTACTATCTGTTGAGTTCCTGGAAACGGTCCAATGCTAAACCTCGGAGTCGTTGGCCTTGCATCAAAGCTAGCCCCAAATCTGCACGTTCTCCCTCTGGCCATCCAGTGTGAGTGCGTCCAGCGCCGTCTGTGTAGATCTCGCCCGTGATCTGCTCGCGTTGGCCACCGCGCGCATCTCCAAGATTCGCGCAGGTGAGGAAGAGACGATCACGTGAGATGAGGGCGTGCCAGGTCGGCTGCCAGCACGCGCTTTTCTCCGAGGTTCTTGCAGACCCACCACCGACGATGCAGGGGGGGGGACCTCGACAGCATCATCCATCATGTCCGCAGTCCTCGGCGGCGCTGAAGCCGCAGAGGCAGTAGCCGCAGCCGGCGTCGAGAGCTGCGGAGGGTGTAGGCGAAGACCAAAACGCAGTTCAAGTGCATCTTCGGTCCTGCTCTGTGGAGGCTGTAGGTGAGGAGCAAAGCACCGTTCGCGTGCATCCTCGGTTCTGCCCTGTGGAGGCTGTAGGTGAGGAGCAAAGCGCCGTTCACGCGCATCCTCGGTCCTGCTTTTTGGAGGTTGTAGGTGAGGAACAAAACACTGTTCAAGTGCATCATCGGTCCTGCTCTGTGGAGGCTGAAGGCGCGGATCAAACTGCGATTCAAGTGCATTCTCGGTCCTGCTCTGGGGAGGCTTTAGGTGAGGAGCAAAGCGCCGTTCGCGTGCATCCTCGGTCCTGCCCTGTGGAGGCTGACGGCGAGGATCAAAACGCCGTTCGAGTGCATCATCGGTCCTGCTCTGTGGGGGCTGTAGGTGAGGAGCAAGACGCCGTCCGCGTGCGTCCTCAGTTCTGCCCAGTGGATGCTGTGCGTCCATGGAAGCCTGCTGTAGTTGACGCAATGAAGACAAGAGAAATGGTTCGCGTAGCCAAACATGTTGAGCCTTGCTTGCGACCGTTGTCCTCCAATTACGGTTTTGCGCAAGGCCGCCCATGCACGAGCTGGCAACTTCCAGTGTCGAGCTTGGTCGCGAGGTGCCAGAAGCAGCTGCAATGGTTCCAACCATCATCCCCATGGAGCCCGTCGAGATAGGTCGAGCTCAGGTGCGTGATCCACGCGCGTGGCCCACTCCCCCCACTTCACGCTGTTGGAAGCTCGCCCGGCCCGCGTGCGAACCCAACTGGCTGAGACCGCGGGGCGATCCAGTTCAATCCCTGATGCCGTCGACCACAGGAAGAGCGAGCGCACTCGCCAGCGAAGTTGCTGCAGAATACTACACCTTGCTCCAGCTGGCCCAGTGACATCCTTCGATTTGGGCAGGATATCCAATCTGCGGCGCTGCCAAGCATGACCCCCGAGCGGGATCGCCGGGCCGAGCGCCATCGGGGCCCACAGGTACAGAGGGTCTGCCAAGGCGAAGATTTCTGGGTGTTGATCGCGCCGCTGTTCTAGTTGGGATGCAAGTCGTGTTGAAGTGCCTGCGGGAGTTCTGTGCCAGCCGACGCAGGCCATCTTCATCATGGATTGTAGCCTTGTGCTCGAGGCGCCAACGACCTGAACCTCGTATAGCACCGCTGGCCCAATGGGCGGCTGAGCTATTGCCCTGCCAGATCGCGCCTTGGCTGCCGATTTTTTTAGTGAGGGAGTCGATGCGATAGCTTCTTCGTCCTCCTTCGCACCCACGCGCATTGGAGGCGGCCCCCGCCTCGTGATTCCACGCCCAAGACCTCGAGCACAGTGGTGGACTGTAGCCCATGATGGCGAACATGTCGGGCAACATGATCGGCAGTTCCAGTTTCAAACGACATGGGTTGGGCCTTGTCCTGAGCAGTGGGGAGATCCAGAGCTCTGAGTGCTGCTGCCAACCTCTGGCGGTTTCGCACTGTTACTTGTTCCATATCCTGCACTGCCGCCGCCACCTTCAGCGGTGATGTTCAGAGAATGACGCACAGGGTCTGCCTCGAAGGATTCCTCAGAGACATGGAACGGGAGCATCGTGACCACCTGGAGCAGAAACACTGCCACCGAGCATCCTGGGAGCACTCTTCGTTGGACCTGCACCGCGTAGGAGTGTGGCGACCCCCGCCAGATGCGCCTTGGCGGGTAGCGCATAGCAAGACAGAGCCTGTTGAGCGCCGTCGGGAAGTTGCGCTGGGCTGCTGCCTGCAAGACTCGATTCCAGCAAACACGATCGAAACGCTCGCTGATGTCGATCAGCGCCGTGAGCACAGTCATGTTGCCCGTGGCGCTGTACGCCTCGCCATAGATCCTGGTCCTGGCGCCCACGTCGAGCGTCGAACGGCCTGCGCCCAGCGGCAAGTAGGGCCAGCCATTTTCGGAGGCCCATCGGCGAACGCGTTGGATGCGCAACTTGGCGTACACACGATACAGCGGGGGTCGAGCCAAGAGCAGAATGTGCGCAGAGAGAAGTGTCGAGGGCCATCGCGCCGACAACTCTGCTGCCCAAAAGAGATAGGGCACCCGCGCCAGGGTATAATCAGACAACAGACGCCATGCTCGCGGAGGAATGCCGCTGCGACTAAGCCCTGTGCGCCAGCGAAAGGTGCGAGCCGCGTGCCTGGCTTGATCAACCGTGGGGACTGGTAGCGCGCCATCTGGAAGGCCAGAGACGCCTGCCAGGACGTCGCAGTCAGCCGCGTCATAGAGGCCCAGCTTCAGCATCATCGAATGCCTGCTGACCTTCAGCATGCGTACCAGCGGCCGTCGCGCAACACTACAACGAAAGGCTACCTTTGGTAGATGCAGTCGCGCCTTCCATATGCCGTTCCATATGCCCATCCGACAGCCAGCGGTGGCCCGAAGGTGTGCCGCGTGCCCGCCGTGGTGTTTGGCCTGAGTGTGGATCCTTGGCGCTGCGATGGAGGTCGTCGGAGTCCATCAACGATCGAGCGGCGGCCTCTACCTTGGCCAACTCCGAGCCGCGTGCTCCTCAGGGTAAAGCCTCTGCAGGGGCCGCGACGCCTTCCTGCACTTGGCAGCCTCGCTCTTTGGTTCAGCATCTCGAGCAGGAAGATCACGAACAACGCGCGGCGCATCATCTTCGCGATCGCGCCAAGGCGGCTTCCCATCGCGAGTCCTCGACGGGTTCCGCGACGGTGGTCGACGGCCTGGCGGTGTCTCCTTCGTTGGGCGCCCGCTCCGATCTCCGCCGCAGGCCCAGCAGGTCGTACGAGACGGGTAGTTCGTCTGATATCCACACAGACGACTGGCCATGCAGGCCCATGCTTCTCCATCATTCTTATCAGACGCCCCACCAGGAAGAGCGTGCCCGTGGTGGTGCCGAAGCAACGTTCTCGTAACCTCAAGCTTGCGCCGCGCGCGGGCGCTGGCCCGCCTGCGGCGGAGGCGGCAGTGCCAGGCGGGCGACGGCGATCGCTGGCGCCGCGTGGCCGAGTCGCCTCGTGTCCTGGAGAGCGGGAGGCTGGGGATTTGCGAAAACGGGCCGCCCCTGACCCGCGGTGCTGAAACACCTCCGGGGGGGAAATGGAGGTCTGAAGGTGCGTGGGAGGGTAGGGTGGGGGACATGGCGGAGAGGAGGTCCAGGACCTCGGCGGAAGGGGGGAGAGATCAAGCTACCCCAAGCCGCAAGCCGCGTCGCTCACTCCCACTCGCCCTCCCAACACATAGGCAGCATCCGAGATTGGGGGCCCGATCCCATTGATGTCATGAGTCGCTTCGGCAGCACCGAGCAGACAATTTGAGGACCCCCCCGCCGTCCGTGTCAAAAACCAGTGCCACGTGATCGCGGGACGCCCGCGCATGACACTGTTTTTCTCGCAAAGAGAACTGCGGATGGGTCTTGTGAGGGGTCGCGAGATTGCACGAAGCAGCCAAGATGAGAGCACTTCTGCCTTAAAGCAGAGCAGAACTTTCGCGGGCCGCCCGTGCAGGAACCAGCTGTTGCCGCACAGTGTGCTCTGCACTGTGTGATGACATAGATGGCGGGCCTGCGCAGACCGGACATCCTTGTCAAACGCTCGTGCAAGATGCTCACTGGCGCCCGCACGCGGTTCAGCTTCTGCTGCGAAGTGAATTCGTTCTACATTGTGTTTTGACAGGGGCGGTCGGCTTGCATACAGCGGGCAATATGAGTGCCCCCCCCGCCCCTGCCAAATTGCCCGGGATGTGCCCGTACCGTTCTCCCTGCGAGGCGACTATTGCTGAGGCCTTACGGCCGGTGCCGCCGACCCATGGCGGCCTCGGGCCTCGACGGAACTGGGAAGGAGCGGGCGGGGCATGGGCCCAGGGAGGGTGGTATTCTGACTTGGGACCATTCCGCGGGGAAGGGATCAAAGGGAAGAAGCAGCTTCCCGTCGACCCTGTGAAAACGTTGATGAATTCCGCTGTGGATAGGCTGGTGTATTTCGCTTTGGCTGGCCTGCTTGAGGACGAGGGCCCAAAGAAAGGGGGGGAGCGGCGACGGACTCAGGGGAAGGATGGGGCGTGATGGCGGCGGCGACGCGACGGCGGCAGCGACGTCGATGGCGACGGAACAGCCCCTGTCACACGCCGAAAGGGTCGGCAGATTTATATGAATGCGCCGGCCGGGTACGCCTGCCCGCTCGCTCCCTGCGGATGCTGCATATCAGAGAACATACCTCGCGGCATGAACGATCTGCGCTGCCCTGCACCCCGACGTGCCTCGGGACTGGCGACGGTTGCGCAGCTCGCAGCCCCCGAGGTAGCCGCGAGGTGTCGAAGTGATCTGCGTTGCCTTCACCTCCACCGTGCCCCCCAGGAACCCACGAAAGTGGCGACGGTTGCGCAGTTCGCAGCCCCCGAGGGAGCGAACAGGATGCATGGGGAGGAGGAGGGGGCAGGGAGGGGGATGAGGCGGGAGGGAGGGGAAGTAGACGCGCGAACAGTGTTCATGTCAAAACGGGAATCCATCACAGGAGGGTTGGGAATTACCCAGGAACGTGCCCAACCCTTTCGACGAATATGCAACTAGGATTCAGACCGCTCTCTTACAACCGACTACATGGACGTATGTGTAGTTATCTTGAACACTTCGCCACGGGGGGGGATGCCTCGGTTGGGTATGCGTATTCCCCGACTCCGCCGTGCCTCTAAGAGCCCACGAACGAGGCAAGGGTTGCACAGTTCGCCTCCCAGGGAGCAGCGAGGTCCCAAGTGGGTACGCGTACACGTCCACACCGCCCAGGAGACCACGTACGTAGCGACAGTTGCTCAGTTCGCAGCCACCAAGGGAGCCGTGAGTTCTCGGCTGGGTGCGCGTGAACTTCCACTCGGCTGGACCTGTTGGGAGCCCACGGAAGTGGCGACGGTTGAGCGTTTCGCATCCCCCGAGGGAGCCGCGAAGTTTGAGATGCATCTCCGCTGCCCTCACCTCCGCCGTGCCTCCCAGGAGCTGGCGAAGGTGGCGAGAGTCGCGCAGTTCGCAGCCCCCGAGAGGGCCGCGAGGTCTCGAAGTGATCTGTGTTGCCCTCACCTCCGCCGTGCCTCCAAGGAGCCCACGACAGTGGTCACAGTTGTGCAGTTCGCAGCTCACCAGGGAGTCGCGAGGTCTCGGCTGGGTCTGCGTACTTCCCCTCTCAGCCGTGCCTCCCAGGAGCCCAAGGAAGTGGCGGCAGCTGTTCAGTTCGAGGCCCCCCCCAGGGATCCGCGAGGTCTCGGCTAGGTCTGCGTACTCCCCCACTCAGCCGCGCCTCCCAGAAGCCCAAGGAAGTGGCGACAGTTGCGCAGTTCGCAGCTCCCCATGGAGCAGCGAGGTCCCAAATGGGTCTGCGAGCACCTCCACTCCGCTGGACCTCCCAGGAGCCCATGAACGTGACGACCGTTGCGCAGTTCGCAGCCACACAGGGAGACGCGAAGCTTGGATGGGTGCGCGTACGAATTCACTCCGCTGGACCTCCCAAGAGCCCACGAAATTGGCGAGAGTTGCGCAGTTCGCAGCCCTCGGGGAGCCGCGAGGTCTCACTGGGATCCCCGCTGCCCGCACCTCCGCCGACCCTCACAGGAGCCCACGAAAGTAGCGACAGTTGCGCCGTTCGCTCTCCCGCCCCCGAGGGAGCCACGAGATCTCAAAGAGATCATCGCTGCCCTTACCTCCGCCGTGCCTCCCAGGAGCCAGCGACAGTGGCACGAGGAAGGGGGGCAAGGAGGCGGGATGTAAGAGGAGCCGGGAGGTCGAGGTTGGAGGCAGGAGGGGGAGGAGGAGGAGGAGGAGGAGGAGGAGGAGGAGGAGGAGGAGGAGGAGGAGGAGGAGGAGGAGAATGAGGAGGAGGAGGAGGAGGAGGAGGAGAAGGAGGACCGGCGGGGGGGAGGAGGAAAGACCACAGTGTGTTGAGACGTACCCATACACAAGAACACATGGGCAGATATGCTGCCCTCATCTCCGCCGTGCCGCCCAGGAGCCCACGAAAGTGGTGACCGTTGCTCCAGCCTCCCATGTATCCCCGGCTCCGCTGGACCTCCCAGGAGCTTACAACAGTTGTGAGATTGCGCAGTTCCAAGCCACCCGGGGAGCAGCGAGGTATCAAATGTGGGTGCGCGTGGTCCCCGACTCCAGTGGACCTCCAAGGAGCCCACGAAAATGGCGACGGTTGCGCACTTCGCAGCCACCCCGGGAGCAGCGAGGCCCCAAATGGGCCCACGAAAGTGGCGACAGTTGCGCAGTTCTCAGCGAGGTCCCATATGGATCCGCGCGGCCCCCGACTCCGCTGGTCCTGATGTGAGCCCACGAAAGTGGCGACAGGTGCGTAGCCCGCGACCGCCCAGGGAGCAGCGAGGTCCCAAATGGGTCTGCGTGGCCCCCGACTCCGCTGGACCTCCCAGGAGCCCACGAAAGTGGCCACAGTTGCGCAGTTTGCAGCCACCTATGGAGCAGCGCAGGAGGAAGCAGGAGGAGAGGGGATGAAGAGGAGGAGGAGGAGAAGGAGGAGGGGGAAGATGAGGAGGAGGAGGAGGAGGAGGAGGAGGAGGAGGAGGAGGAGGAGGAATCGCTTCCTTTCTATCCAAAACTAGAACCCAACATCGAAGGGTTGGTAATGAAGCAGGTGCATGAGGGAGGGGGCGAGGACGAGGATGAGGAGGAGGAGGAGGTCCTTGGAGACCAAAGTGCTCCATTCAAAACGGCAACCCAGCACAGGAGGGCTTCTGTGAATGATGCAAGTTGCTCGCAGGGCCCACGAGCATGACCCAAGGTTCTGCCGCAGGGGGAATTCTGCATTGTTCTCCGACAGGATGGCAGGGAGGGGGCCGCATTGGCCCTGGTTTGTCGCCGGTCGGGTTCGGGAGGGGGTTTATATTCAAGAAGAGCAGCGGTCAATCTACCCCGCCGAAGGACGGCCCTCTCGCTGGCTCCCACCTGCCCTCCCAGCTTACAAGGGGCAGACGAGTCTACGCATGGGCAGGGGCCGCCGTTGACAGTCATCGGGAGCTAATACAGATGCCAGCCAGGTGCGCGACGCCCGCGAGGAGAGCCGCGCGTGCCAGGGCACCCTCATTATCTTGTTCAAACAAGTATGCAGGGTCATCGCGGGGCGCCCACGCAAGTTCAAGACTTGGCATTAATTTCGCACTGTTCCCCGAAAAGTCCTCGCACTTGGGGGTTCTTACCTATGCCACTCGGAGAATGGATGGGTCCAGCAAGGGATTTCCACGTTGCCGCCAGTGGCCGCCTCATTGCCGCCTCGTGCGCTGAGTGGGTCCGCCGAGGTTTCGGCACGTTGCCGCTTCGTGGCCGCCTCGTGGCCGCCTCGTGCGCTTGGTGGGTCCGGCGAAAATGCGCCACACTGCCGATTTGTGGCCGCCTCGTGGCCTCCTCGCGCGCTGTGTGCCTGTGTGTGCAGCGAGGTTTCTCCACTTTGCCGACCGTGGCCGCTCCGTTGCCGCCTCACTGCTGCCTCGTACGCTGGGTGGGTCCAGCGAGGTTTCACCACCTCGTGGCCGCCTCGTGCGCTGGGTAACTAGGTCGGCGAGGTTTCCCTGTGTTGCCATCCGTTGCCGCCTCGTGGCCGCCTCGTGCGTCGAGTGTGTCCGGCGAGGTTTCGCGTCGTTGCCTTCCGTTGCCGCCTCGTGGCCGCCTCGTGCACTCGGTAGGTCTGCGAGATTTCGCCACATTGACGCACGTTGCAGCCACGTGGACGTCTCATACGGCAGGTGTGTCCTGCGAGATCTCGCCACGTTTGCGCCCGTTGCCGCCTCTAGCTTGCACCACGCATATTCTCTTTTCAATAGCAAGACAGACTCCACCGCCTCCCCGAACCGGGACTTCCCCACCACACTTTGCGTATTGCAATTCACATGCGAAGGTGCCTCATTGCTCAGGCTGCACATGAAAAACGACCATCCCTGCCAAGCCAGTATCGACAAGCCTTTTCACCCCTGTAGTAAAAGTTCAATGTGTGCACAGATCCGTATCTTTAAATATCATGTTTCAAATCCCCTGCGAAAAGTTGCGAGTATACAAATAACAAGAGGTCTGCAAGTGTCTCATCATACAAACAGACATAACACAAATTCGCTCACATGGAACATGTTGAAGATGTCCTGCACGTGCGCATGTGTTGGTATCCTAGGAAAACCATGTGACTGTACCACACGGTGCATCGGCGTTGATCCAGCTTGCGCCCAGTGCACGAATCGGTTTCAAATTATAGTATGTAGGCCACATGCTTACGCCGCCACGCGCGCGTGACGCAGTCCTTCGAAAACCATTTGTTTCCGATTCGTTTCAAGATAGCGCTCTTCAAGAAAATAGGAAGAAAAACACATTTTTCCTCAAGCAGTGCTTGCACTTCGGGGCTCGAGTTTCTCCTTCAAAGGCCTGGGCTAGTGTGACGCCCAGGCCGGCTTGTTGCCAGCCGTCCCCGCCCCGTCGCCGCCCGTCGCCGCCCGTCGCCGCCTCGTCGTTGGGATGGTGTGCCGTCCTGGCTGGCGTGTTGTCGCCCCGTCGCCGCCCCGTCGCCGCCCCGTCGCCGCTCGTCGCCGCACGTCGCCTCCTCGTTGTGGTTGCATCACATAAATGGACCACATCGATTGCAGTGGGCAGGCGCGGAGGTGCGGCTTTCCAGCCAGCAAACCATCGGACCGTACAAGACGCCCGCACACAACAGGGCGTGTCATAGAGAGACAATTGCGCGCCCGACGCTCGTATAGAACGGAGTGCGTTTTCCACGTTGCACACCGCAAAGGATATCTCCAACGGTCGTCATCGCCGCAATTGAAAGCGTGGATGATACAGGCGATCCGATGCTTGCCATCTCTGGTCGCACCCGCAAGTGGCACGTTGCGCGCAGTGTCCGTAGGGCGCAGGCGCGCGCACGACGGCTGGCTCTGCCCAAACTGCAGGGCAGTCTGGTGAGCGGCTTGACAAACGAGCGCGTCACTGCCGAAGTAATAACAAACATCTCGCGCGCTAACATGCTACATAATCGCAACTTCGGGTGCACATTGGTTCCGAGTTGTGTTACCGGCTTGGCCGCTGTTGCCGGTGACAGCGAAGCATTGGGCCTTGCGCGCCATGGCGACGCAAGCAACGTCGCAACCCCGCGCGTGCGATGCACGAGACACTGCAGTGCCGCGTGTGGGGCGCACTCGCAGCACGAAACGTCCTGGCGTAATCTCAGGTTTTGGCACACGCATTCAAGTGTCGCCCGCTTGCGTGCGCAAGTGTGTGTTCAGCTGTAGCCCAGGTGTAGTTCAAATGTAATTCAGGTGTATCCCTGTTAGTTTAACTGTAGTTCCAATGTGATTCAATCGTGGTCGAAGTGTAATCCAAGCTTATTTCAGGCGCCTTCCAGGTGAAGTCCAGGTGTAGTTCAAGTGCGTATCAGGTGTAGTCATTGCAGGTGAAGTGCAATTCAAGTATAGTTCAATTATTGTTCAAGCGTAGTTCATATGCAATTCAAAGATAATCCAAGGCACGTCCCAATTGGGTTCAAGTGTAGTTCAGGTGTAATTCTGCTGTGGTGGAGGGTAGTCCTTGTAGCTCAGGTGTAGTGCACGTGGGGTTCAGGTGTAATTCAAGTGTAGTCTACGTGTTAGCCCAAGTGTAGCTCAAGTTTGGTTCGAGTGTAGTTCGGGCGTAGTTCAAATGTGGCTCAGGCGTAGCCAGTGTAGTTCATGTGTACTTCGAATGCAGTTAAAAAGAGTCGTTCAAGTGTGGTGCAAGTGTGACGCGTGTGTGGATCAGAGGTAGCTCAAGTGTGGAACAGGCGCAGCCCTTGTAGTTAAAGTGTACTTCAAGTTCAAGTGCAGCCCAAGCGTGGTTCAAGTGGAATTCAAGTGTAGCTCGGGTGCCGCCAAGTGTGGTTCAAGTGCGGTTCAGATGTAGTTCAAGTGTAATTCGGGTGTGTCTCAGGCGCCGCCGTTGTAGTTCAAGTGCAGTTCCCGTGTAGTCTAGGTGCAGCCCGCGTGTATTCCAAGTGTAGTCCTATTGCAAGTGCAACTCAGGTGCAGTTCAACTGCGATTGAGGCGTAGCCCGCGCAGATCAAGCCTAGTTCAAATGTGTTCGAAGTGTCGTCCCGGTTAAGTTTTCGTGTGCTTCACGTGTAGTTCAAGCATGGCCCGAATGAAGTTCAAGTGTAGTGCAAGTGCGGTCCAGGGGTAGTCCGTGCAGTTCGTGCATCATTGGGGCCTGGAGCAGCTGTAGTTCAAGTATAGCTCAAGTGTATATCAAATGTTGTTCAAGCGTGGTTCGTTCGAGTGAATTGCAGGTGTAATGCATGCGTGGTGCAAGCGTAGTCCGTGCACTTCAAGCGCGGTCTAACTGAAATTCAAGTGCAGTTCAAGTGCGGCTCAGGCGGAATGAATGTGTAGTTCTAGTGCGATTCAAGTGCAGTTCGAGTGCAGTTCACATGTTGTTGATGTAGTTCAAGTGCGGTTCAAGGCCGGTTCAAGTGAAATCCGGTGGTAAGGTTCGAATGTGGTTCAGGCGCAGGCATTGGAATTTTGGTGTGGCTCATGTGTAGCGCATCAGGTGTAGTTCAAGTGTAGTGGAATGTAGTTCAGATGCGGTCCAAGTGGGGAGCATGTGTAGTCATTGCAGTTCAAATGTAGTTCATGTAAAGTCAATGTGTATTCAAGTGTGGTTCAAGTGTAGTCCACATGCCGCTCAAGTGTGAATCGAATGCATTTCAGGTGTAGTGCGAGTGTGGATCAGATGTAGGCATTGTCGTTCGGATGTACTTCTTCACGTATTGCTCAAATGCTTTAGAATTTGTGCCAACTATCTTCCATGTTTGGCTACTGTGCAGCCTGCGTAGTTCAAATGCTGATAAATTGTGGGTCAATTGCGATTCAAGTGAGACTCAAGTAAGGTCCGATGTTAATTCTGGTGTAGATCAAGTGCGGTTCGGGTGTTGTCTTTGCAGATCAAGTGCGGGTCAAGTGCGCTTCAAATGTAGATCAGTTTAGTTCACGTGGAACTGAAGCGTAATTCAAGTGTGACGCATTTATAGCTGCAGCTGTAGTTCAAGCGTGTTGATCGTGCAGTCCTGGCAGTTCAAGTGTTGCTCAAGTCTAGTTCAAGTGTAGCTCAATTCTGGTGTTGTTCACATGTAGTTCAAGGGTTGTTCAAGTGTAGCTCAGATGTAGTTCATGGTTCGGTCAGCAAGTGCAGTTGGGGTGTATATCAAGTGTAGCTATAGTGTCGTTACCCAAGTGTGGCTCAGGTGTAGCAAATGTAGCTCAAGTGTAGTTTCAGGTGTAGCCCAAGTGAGGTTAGAGTGGCGCCGAGGCGTAGTTCGAGTGTAGTTCAAGTGCGGTTCAAGGGTAGTCCGGTATAGTTCGACTGCGGTTATGGCGAAGTTAGTGTAGTTATTTCCAATATGGTAGTTCCACCTTTGCTCAGTACACTTCAAATGAAGATCCAATGCAGCTCGGATGTAGTGCAGACGTAGGTCAGTTGCGGTTCAGGCGCGGTTCAAGTGTAGTTCTGGCGCGGCTCATGCGTAGTCCAGGCGCAGGTTAAGCGCGTTCCTGGAATGGTGCTAGTGCGTGCCGAGTGCAGGCCGACTGTAGTGCACGTCTACTTCCGGTGTGCTTCAAGCGTGGCTCAGTCGCTTCCCAGGCACTGCGCCCTCTTTGCGGTCTGCAGCCTGGCTGAGCACTCGCAGCGCGGGCGTCGTGGGGGCGCATTGCGTGGGCAATGCAGGCGTTGGCTGCGCGTGGTTCGAGCAGCCGACGCGCGCTTCGGGCGCGGGGGCGCCGCTCCGCCCGCGGGAAGGCACGCGCGCCCCAGAGTGGGCGGGCGGCGGACTAGCCGCGGGCCCGGGGCCGCGCGTCGCCCCGCGAGCCCAGCGCAGACGCGCCGCGCCGCCCGGGCCCGTGGCCGCGCAGTCTGGCCCGCGCGTCTTCCAGGCGCAGAGTTCGCGCGCGACGCGTGCGCGCGTCCGAGCTGGCCCCCCCCCGATCGCGCGCGCATTGGCGGCGCGGCATCGCTGATAGCCGCGCGTCGCCCAGCCCCTGCGCCGCGCGAGCCGGCGGCCGCGCGGAACGCCGCGCGCGCGCGGCCAGCGGCGGCGCGGCGGCCCCCCCCGCCCGGGCAGCGCGCGAGCGCCCCGCCGACCGTGGCGGCGCGCAGATTGCCGCGCGCCCTGCGGCGACGCAAACGCGGCCAGCACACCCGGGGGCCACGCGCGAAGACATGGGCCACGGATTGTGCGAAATCATGCGCCACGCGGGCCACGCGCCAATGCGGCCGCCCGCCGCGTGCAAAACCGTTTCGCGCGCGAAGTGCCCTCCTGGTCCATGCGCGGCCCCATTTCCGACCCGCGCTAGACTGCGGGCGCGGGCGAGGTTCGCGCGCGCCCCGTGCGTCGCGCGGCGCAGCGCGCGCGCGGTCCGTCCGCGGCCTAGGGCGAGCCCCGCCCGCGGCCCTGCTGCCGCGCGGAGCGGCTTCTCCTCGGCCCCGCTTTCGAAATTGGGCGCCTCATTTGGCGACGGCGCGCCCCCGCTTTCGACCGTTGCCGCGGCCGCGAGCCACGGGCCCCCCCATTCCGATGGCGCCCGTCTGCTTCGGGGGAGGCGCTTTTCGAGCGAAACTCATTCAGGTCGAGCATGACGGGGTTGGGGGCCCTGAAACTGCTCTGGGGCGCCCTTGCGCAATCCTGGGTTTTGGTGCGCGTGCCCAAGTGCCTCGTGCTTGCGTGCGCAAGCTTGGATCAGTTGTAGCTCAGGTGTAGTTCGAGTGTTGTTCATCAGAAGTCATTTTTTGTTCAAGCGCAGTCCAAGTGCAGTGCAAGTGTAGTCCAAGTGTAGTTAGAGTTTAGAGTGTACTTCAGGTGCGGTCCACATTTAGTTCCAGTGATTCAACAGTCGTGCAGTTGTGGCCACTGTAGTCTACGTGCTTTTCAAGTGCAGTTCAAGCCGAGTCAAAGTGTAGCTCGGGTCTCGTTCACGTGCAGTTCAAGCGCGGCTTGCATATAGTTCAGGTGTAGTTCAAGTGTGGCTCGGGGTAGCCATTGTAGTTCAAGTGTAGCCAAAGTCTAGATCAAGTACAGTTCATGTGTAGCTCAAGTGGAGTTTAGCTGTAGTTCAAACTTGATCCACGTGTAGTTCGGTTGAAGTTCAAGTGTGGCTTAGGCGTAGCCCTTGTAAGTCAAGCGTAGATCAAGTGTCGTTTGAGTGTATTTCACGTGTAGATCAAGTGTTGTGCATGTGTGTGTCCAGTGAAGTTCAAGCGTGGTACAGGCGAAGCCCTTGTAGTCAAGTGTGATGCAAGTGTAGTTCAAGTGTATTTCAAGTGTAGTTCAAGTGTAGTTCAAGTGCAGTTCAAGTCTGGATATTGTGTTGTTCGCGTGTCCGTCCAGCGCGGCTCAGGTGCAGTGTTTGTAGAGCGTGTGTAGCCCAAGTGCAGTTCACGCATAGCTCAAGTGTATCCCAAGAGGTGTAGTTCACTCGTGTTTCAAGTGCAGTTCAGTGGTAGTTCCGGTGTGGTCTAGGTGTGCCCGTGTAGCCCACGCATATTGCATGTGTAGTCCAAATTGTAACCCAAGTCTATTTCACATAGTTCAACTGTAGTTCAGGTGTAGTTCGAGCGCATACCAGGCGTAGTGCAAGTGTAATCCATGTAAAGCCATTGCAGCTCATGCGCCTTTCACGCGCTATTCAAGTGTATCACAAGCGTGGTCCAAGGGCACTTTGAGTGACGTCCAAGTATGTCCGAAGTGCGGCTCAGATGTAGTTCAAGTGTTGTCCAGGTGGCACTGGTGTAGTTCAAATGTAGTCGAAGTCTAGTTCAGGTGTAATTCAAGTGTGGTTCAAATGTCGCTGAAGTGATGTTCAAGCGTGCCTTGAACATATTTCAAGTGTGGCTCAAGTGCTGTACGGGCGTGATGACTGTAGTTGAATTGCAGTTCAAGTTGACATCCAGTTTGGTCGAACGTAGTTCACGTGTAGATCAAGTGTGGTTCAATCGTAATTCGCGTGTAGTTCAGGTGTGGTTCAGGAGCGGCCCTTGTGATTCGAGTGTGGTTCAAGTGTGGTTCGGATGTAGATCAGGTGTAATTCAAGTTGGGGCGAAGTGTGGCTCAACTGTAGCTCAAGTTTGCTTCAAGTGTAGTTCAGGTGTGGTTCAAGTGTAGTCTGGGTGTGGACTTTGCAGTGGACACGTAGCCCAAGGGCAGTTCAAGTGTTTTCCAAGTGTAGTTCAAGTGTAATTCGAGTGTAGTTCAAGTGTAGCTAAATGTGGGTTAAGGTGTATTGCAGGTGTGTATCAAGTTCGGATACGGTGTAGTCTTTGCAATTAACATGTAGCCCAAGGGCAATTCAAGTATATCTCAACCGTAGTTCAAATGTAGTCCAAGTGTGCTTTAAGTCTTGTTCAAGTGTAGTTGAAGTGCATTCCAGGTGTAGTTCAGGAGAAGTTCAATGTTAGTTCATTGGCGCTGCGGGTGTAGCAATTTCAGGGCTAGTGTAGATCCATTGCAGTTCAAGTTTGCTTCCCTTGTACTGCAGGTGAAGTTCAAGAATGACCCCGGTAGAATCAGTGTTACCCGTTGCTCGAATTTAGTTCAGGTGTAATTCAAGTTTAGTTCAAGTGCAATCCAGGTGTAGCGCAAGTGTAGTTCAAGTGTAGTTCTACAGTAGTCGAAGTGTGGCTCGGTTGTTCACGTGTGGTTGAAATGTAGTTTATGTGTACTCCCGGTGGAAGTAGTTTGTAGTTCAAGCGTAGTGCCAGTTTTCTGAAGCGCAGTCAGGTGCAACACTTGTAGTTCAAATGCAGTTCAAGCGTTGCCCAGGCGCGTTTCAGGCGTGGTTGAAGCAAGCGTGGCTCAAGTGTTGTTCAAGCGTAGCGCAAGTGTACTTCAAGTGAAGTTCGACTGCGACACGTTGCGAGGCGCCGCGCAGCCCCGCCCAGTGCCGCGCGGCGCACAGGGGCAAGACATGGATTCCAGTTTGGGCAGCTTTGCCTCGCAGCCCCGCGCGAGAAAGCACTGAGCGAACGCAGCGCCGCGAGGAACAACGCGCGCTTCGTTGGGACGTCGTTTGCGTGACATGTGTCAGCTACTTTAATTCATGACACGCGCGCGTGCTCATCGCTATATGTGCAAAGCAACCAGCAATGTGCGACGCAGCTTCGCGGAGGTGCCGCATCGCGCTCTCGCGCGCAAGCGCATCTAGCGTTCGGCGGCGGCGCTTTCCGCGTAACCATCCGAAAACTCGCCTGGCGAAGGGCCCAGCCATATGCTGTTGTGAATACCGTAATCATGCATATCATCTTCGCCCGCGCCCCCTGCGCGGCCACGAACCGCGCGAGGGGCGTGCCGACGTGCGTGGCGGGGCACGCAGCGCGAGCGGAGACGATCGCTCTGTGTGCGAGAGACTGAGAGCGAGTGAGTCCGATTGTGGATGAGCCCGCGCGTGCGTGAGTCCACGTGCATGAATGTCGACGCCCATGTCGTCGCGCCTCTCACGAGGATCGCGCCTGCTTTCTTCCCGTTCTTCTTCTCCCTCTTTGCCCGTGCACGCCCGCGCCCAAGGCCGCGGGCGCGGCGCCGCACGGAGCCCCCGCGATCCGCGCTGGTCGCTCCGAAGGGGTCCCGGCGACGCCCACGGGTCGCCCGCTGCGCGGAGCAGAGAGAGCGAGCAGGCTGGCCCCCGCCCCGGATGCGCGGCCCGAGAGCGGCCTCAACGCGTCGAATACGACGAAAAACTTCTGAACATCGAAAGCCGCCGCCATGCGAACTCCGCCACTGGGCCGCCGTGCGAGTTCCGCCACGGCGACCTTAGGTAAAGCTCCCTGTGGGGACACGAAGCGCTGTCCTGGGTGGTGGATGACGCATGCGGGCGGTCCCATTGGGGCCGTCGGTGGAGCCCTATGGGGCCACGAAGCGTTGTGTTGGGTGGTGGATGACGCATGCGGGCGGTCCCTCTGGGGCCTTCGGCGGACCCCCCCAGGGGCTACGAAATGTGTGCTGGATGGTGGACGCATGCGGGCAGTTCCAGTGGAGCCTTCAGTGGAGCTCCCTACGGGGCCATGACATTCTTTGCTGGGTGGTGGATGACGCATGCTGGCGGTCCCACTGGGGCCTTCGTTGGAGCTTCCTTTGGGGCCACGAAGCGGGGGCCACGAAGCGCTGTACTGGGCGGTGGATGACGCATGCGGGCGGTCCCATTCGGGCTTTCGGTGGAGTTCCTTATGGGGTCACGAAACATTGCACTGGGTGGTGGATGACGCATGCGGGCGGTCCAACTGGGGCCGTCGGTGGAGCTCCCATATGGGGTCACGAAACGCTGTGATGGATGGTGGATGACGCATGCGGGCGGTCCCACTGGGGCCTTCGGTGGAGCCCCCTTTTATGGGGCCACCAAGCGCTGTACTAGGGGGCGGTGGAATCCTGCACTGGGTGGTGGGTGACGCATGCCGGCGGTCCCACTGGAGCCTTCGGTGGGGCTCCCTATGGAACCACACAATGTTGTGCTGGGTGGTGGATAACGCATGCGGGCGGTCCCACTGGAGCCTTCGGTGGAGCTCCCTACGAGGCCATGAAGCGCTTTGCTGGGTGGTGGTTGACGCACGTGGGCGGTCCCACTGGGCCTTCGTTGGGGCTTCCTTTGGGGCCACGAAGCGCTGTACTCGGCGGTGGATGACGCACGCGGGCGGTCCCATTGGGGCTTTCGGTGGAGCTCCTTATGGGGTCACGAAACATTGCGCTGGGTGGTGGATGACGCATGCGGGCGGTCCCTCTGGGGCCTTCGGTGGAGCCCCCTATGGGGCCACGAAGCGCTTTATTGGGTGGTGGATAACGCATGCGGGCGGTCATACTGGAGCCTTCGGTGGAGTTCTGTATGGGGCCACGAAATGCTGTGCTGGGTGGTGGATGACGCATGCGGGCGGTCCCACTGGAGCCTTCGGTGGAGCTCCCCATGGGGCCAAGATATAAGGGAGGAGCGGGCGGAAGAGGAAAGCAGGATGGAGGAGGACGCGGGGCGCTGTCTCTTCAAAACAAGGACCCAACCTCACAGGATGGTTGGGAATAAGCAGCTTCAACATTGCCCACGCACTTGTGGCGAGTTTGCCCGAACACGATGACGGCGCGAGCAGTGGAGTTGACAATTTCAAGTTCGGCAGGGCGAATTGCCACCACACCGTGGTCTCGAATGGCCGTCGGCCCATCCCGCCACCGAGCCTGGCTTGTGGGTATGGAGCCTAAATGTTCGTTGGGATGCCGTGGGGGGCTTTTCGGAGGCAGTTCGGAGGCTCATTGGGGGCCGTTTGGGGGCCTCTTGGGGCACCTTTTGGACATCCCGGGGGCATGTTGTGGTCTCTTAGGTGCTTTTCTGGGGCCTCTTAGAGCCTCCTGGGCGCCCCTTAGGGCCTGCCGGGGGGCCTCTTGGGGCAGAAGGTTCGGATGTTCGGTTCGTGTTCCCTCTCTTGGGCTTTTTGGGGGCCGTCTGAGGGCCCTCTTGGGCCATTTTGGGCGCCTCTTGGGCCGTCTTGGGGCGCTCTTCGGCCGTTTTGGCCTCTTGGGCCGTTTTGGGGCGCCGGGAAGCCGGTGAGGACGCCACCATCTTTCAATAACCTCGATGTTTGGGCGTCTCGGGGCCTTCTTGGGCCAGCTTGCAGGCCGCTTGGGGCCGTCTTGGGGCCCTCTTGGGCCTTCACGCGCCACCACTTGGCAAAGCCCAGAGGGGCACGCGGGAAGCCACGTGGGGGCGCGCGGGAAGCCACATGGGGGCACGCGCCAAACCCCGGGAGGTTTGAGAGCAAGGCGCACGGGGCCCTGAAAGATTCATCAGGGGTGAGGGTTGAAACTTGGAGGGTTGGGCCCAGGACCTGAGGACACGCCCACTCCGTGCCCAGCGGCACGGTGGCGGATCCGAGAACACATTATTTGGTGTCCACGCTGGCTAACATGTCTTTCAATTGTGGTCTGCCAGGTTTGTCGAATTGCTGAGCGCGCTTCCTCACCACGGCCCTCAAATCGGGGGACGCCATGCCGCGTTTGGGAAGTGTGTCCCGTGTGCGCACCCGTGCCGCCAGAACCTAAGCGCGCGAGTGTCCAGCACATGAAGATGCGAGTCAGGTAAGGTGCACAGGCGGACGACTTTAACTTAATCCTTGGGCGTGCGTTCGTGTCTGGGTCGCTGCAAAAGTTAGTAGGGAAGCTGGGTCATGCGACAAAGTGCTAGGATTTGGCCGGGGGTCTCTGCAGGTCAGTTAGCGAGGGGTGGTTTGTAATGCTTTTTAGTTCGTAAACGTACTAAGGGGGCTCAGCAAGTGAACTCCGTATGGGCCAATTTTCCTGGACAAGTGTCGAACACAGTCATCAGAAGACTTGATCGTACAAGCAGGCTCACGACTCCCTCCTCTTTTTCTCTGTCATCTGTTGCTGTGGGGCTCTTTGTGTGCTAGGGTGGTACCAGCACGTGGACTTCACTGAGCGATTCGTTCAGATTCCTGGGGGCCTCACGCCAGTTCGTTGTTGCTTGTTACCCCGCCCCAGTAACAAATCAGGGAGGCAAGAACCTATCAGCTCACAGGAATGATCAAGCCGGCCATTGTCTCCCTGGATGTGGCGTCCGGAGGAGGTGGGTCGAGCAGCCTCGATTGCCTTTTCGCCCAGCACGAAAAGAGTGCAAGGCTGGCCAACCTCAGGGCAGCGATGCTGGGAGTGCCCCTCTCTTTACTCGGGCTGACAGCAAGCGCACTGCTCGTCAATGCGGCTTGGCGGCATGCCACGTCAGGCCCTGGAGACGGCAATGGACTACACCCACTGTGGAACCTGACCACCAGCGTCCTGAAGACGTTCGTTGTGTGGACTGCTGTTTTTCTGCCTACTCTGCTGACGGCCACGCTGCTTCACGTACCCTGCATAAGCATGCAGGCGATAGAACCCCGCAAGCAGTGGCATGCGTGGGACATGCAGACGGAATGCACCGACAACCACAACTTCGTCTCCTTCATTGCTGTTTTGGGCCTTCTTGCCGCTGGTCCACTGACATGGCTTGGCCTCATAAAAATGTCCCACGCGTTCCCGCCCAAGATGCTCAGCTTCCTCGTGGGGGGCTACAAGGAAGGCGTCACGTTCTGGGAGGTTATCGTGCTGACACGGCGCTCCGTCGACACCATCATCATCGTCCTGATGCCCTTAACGTACGCGGCTTTCTCGCAGACGACGGCAACGGTGGCGCTCATGGCTACCGCGTTGATGTTGCACGCGTACATCCAGCCCTACGAGGACCTGATGCTGAACAGGTTAGAGCTCGCCAACCTGTTCAGTAACACGATGGCAGCCAGCCTGACGGCGTACGTGTCTGGCGACAGTTGGAGCCAGACGCCCAGCATGAAGGCGGCTGCCTTCGCTACCGTAGTCCTCCTGCTCGTGGGCACCTCCATCGCCATGGTGGTGCCCCTTGCAGCGAGCCTGCGGCAGCGTTAGGGACCTTAGTGTCGCCAACAAGAGCGCGGTATCCAACGGCGAATGGCATCGAGCGTTGCACGGATTTCCTCTTTGGTTTGTTCACATTTGTTGACATTTGGAACCCCGCATGTGCATATTGTCCCAGAGCTCTGCGGTGCAGCGTTGTGTTTTTGGTTTGTTTGAGACAGTTGCAGTGATGAGAGGTGCTACTTTTGTTTTTCTGTTTCCCTCGGGAGCCCGATTTGGGATGTTTCTTGGGGGACTTCTCAGGCGGGCGCGTCCTTTTTTATTGAGTTGTTTGGGGACCTCTCAGGCGGGAATTTCCTTTTGAGTGAGTAGTTTTTTGGGGGCCTATCAGGCGAGAGATTGTTCTTTTCCTTGGAACCTCTGAGGCGAGAGCCTCCTCATCCTCATGCCTCTGCCTCCCTCCTATGATGGGATCCTGACGGAAGGAAGAGAGAGAGAGAGAGAGAGGAAAGGAGAGGAGAGGGGAGGAGAGGAGGGGAAGGAGAGAGGAGAGAGAGAGAGAGAGAGAGAGAGAGACAGGGCGAAGACACACCCTACGCCACATAGTCTTTCCACGCAGCCCCACGAATTCCACACGCTCTCTCTCTCTCTCTCTCTCTCTCTCTCTCTCCTTCTCTTTACAAAAACACTCCAACGGCCCAGGCCATCATGCGGTCTCCAGCCCCTCGTCCTCCTCCTCCTCCTCCTCCTCCTCCTCCTCCTCCGCTCGGCCAGTCCGGCGCTCTCCGTCGCGGGCCCAGCGGCGCAAGCCCGAGGACGAACCATGCGGGACCCCGGGTACGCAAGTGTCTCCCAAAAGCCCACGCACCCGTCCGCCCGCGTCTGCCGGTGCCGCGGGCTCGGGAGGTGGGGCACCAGCCGCGGCAGCCCCCGGTGGCCCTCCTGCCGATGCGGCGGCTCCTGGTGCCCGCCCTGCTGCAGCCCCCCAGCCAGCCGGGCCTCCCTTCAGTGACCAGGTCAAGGAGTGTGTCGACCTTCTTCCGGCCTCCTGTCTCGAGGACAAGCGCACCGCCCTGGCGGATACCCTGGCGCACAGCTCGAGACGGCCTGCTGGACCGTCACAGCCGACTTCCACAACAAGATCTTTGGTCTCGTCGGCGACCATGCCGCCGAGCTGGACGGCAAGATCGACGAGCTCCGCGACGCGGTCCACGAGTGCTCCGAACGGGTCGACGCCACTGCGGCCCAGCAGGAGGTCCTTCCTGACAAGGTCCGCGGAATCGAGGAAACGCTCCGCATCGCGCAACGTGCCGCGGGCGTCACGGACTTCGTGCGCCTGTCCGTGGGGGACGGCGACCCCGAATCAGATTTCTTCGCGGTCAACGCCAAGGACGATACAGCCCCAGGTGAAGTGCAGCGTGCCCTCCTCGCCTGTCTGCAGGCCGCGGGACTGCAGCCACAGCGCATCACCATTCGGGGCGCCGGCCCTGGCCGACGATGCCAGGTCGAGGTGCACGGCGGCGTCGTCGGCAACGCCCGCGCTCTTGCCTTGGCCCTCGACAGGCTCCCGCGGCGGGCGCTGGCGGCATGTCAGCGCCCCCGCCGTGGCTGGACCTGCAGGGCCCCTATATGTAAATCCTGACCGATCTCCACGACCAGGCGATTGGCCCGGACCCTGGAACGCAAGTGCGCCCAGCTCGACTTCGAACTGGCGAGGTCAAGGTCGACCGAATGCCGATCGCCAGGACCATCGTCCTGAAGGTCCCCGGCGAGCCTTCCAAAATCGAGTGGAAGCGGCCAGAGGCGAAACGGCTCGGCATCGATTGGATGCGGATGGGCTGCGGCGCGCCGTGGTCCTATCCGGTGCTGGGCTTCCTGGGCGGCCCCAGGCAGCCCAGGCAGCCCGTTGTGCGTGGTGATTTGGAATGCGTACAGCCTATGTTTGGTCCTCCCGCGGCAAGCGGAGGCGCAAATTGGCTGCGCTGCAAAAGTTTTGGCCAAAAGGTGCAGTGGTCATGGCCCAGGAGGCCCACGGCGACGCGGAGCAGCTCAGAACATGGCTGTCGGCCCTGCCGTATAGGTGCAGAGTCTTCTTCTCTGGCTGTGCCAACAGCACTCGTGCTGGTGGCCTGGCATTCCTGGTCCCGGAGGGCATTCTCGCGGGGCCCGTCGAGGACCGCATGTGGATGGACGTGGTTGTCCCTGGCCGGGTGGCGGCCCTCCACATCGCGAAGCACCCCGACCGCGCCCCTTGGGAGGGGTCCAGTGTCTTCTTCACCCCTAACTTCGCCCTCAGCCTCAGCTCCGCTGTCCGGCGCCCCCGCAGCAATGCAGCCCGGCTGGAATCAATCCCGCGGCCGTGCCCTCGGAAGCCCTTCCAGTCTCGCTGGCACGCTCGCGCTCTACCTCGCCTGCGCGCTCTGCTTTCTCTATCGGGCCGGAGGGTACCTGGCCTTCCCTCGTTCTGCAGCAACTTCGACGTCGTCTTCCGCCCCTTCGAGTTCAAGCTCCACAAGTTCATCAGCCCCGCCGGGCGGCAATGGATCGGCGACCCCCACGGGCGGCCCAAGGGCATCAGAAAGTCGCCAGGCCAGCTCCTCGGGGACGCTGCCGCTTCGTGGCTGCCCCCCCGGCGATTGCCCAGCCGTCGCGCCGCGGAACGCCCACTGTCACAGCCTAAACTCGGGCCGGGCGAAAGGGGGGTATTGGGAAAGGGGGGGGTACAAAATTTGCTGCCTGCAGCTGACTTCGGCCTCACCGAGGGGCCCATTCCTCGATGCAGAGTCGCCTCTGGCGCCGAGAGGCGCCGGGAAAATCAGCTACGTGAGCTGATTCTCAAACCCCCCCTTTGCTATCCCCCCCTTTCGCCCGACCCGATAAACCCCTGCTGACCCCTCAGATCGGAGCAGCCTGACCCAGGAAGTGATCGTCGACAGCATGCCGACGCTGGGCCTCCGCTGCGCCGCAGCTGAGGTTGGCGGTGGTTGGCGGCGACCTGAACGTCGACGACGGCGCTCACTTAGCCCATGCATATCTGCGGCGAACCCCGCGCCGCGAGGCTCGTCGTGGCCATGCCGAGCCGCGGATTGGAAGCATTTGCTAGGCTGCTTCCTTCAAATCAAGACCGACTCCCCTACGGATGGCGACGCGCATCGACAAAATGCCTCGGCTGTCGGCGGGTTGTATATTTCGCTGCCCCTGGGGGCTGTGCACGGCGTCCACTTGCGCGCCTACCTCGCCTCGGACCCCGCGACATTTTCGGACAGAAGACTCAGCGACCACGGCGTGCTCGCTCTGGAAGCTGCGGACCACCAGTGGCGCAGCTGCGGCTTCAGGGCGCCAAGATCGATTTATTCATGACTGGATCTGTAAAGAGCCTCTCTTCGCCTCCGTGTTCTAGAAGGTGATGGCCGCCTCCCGGATGACTGATGACGGCCCGATCGCGGCCTTGGAAGTCACCGAGGCCAGCATTTCAGTTGCCGCTCGCATCGCGCAGGACGCCCTGGCCCGGGTGCCGGACTTGGGCAGCCGCGAATCCTATCCCGACGCGCGTTTACTCGCCCTCCGCGCAGCTGCCCGAGCTCATTGGCGCGGAGACAACCGCGCGCAGCGTGTTGGTGAGTGAGCTCGGCGCCAGTGTTGACGACCTTCTGTTCGGTCACCGTAGCCAGCGTCACCCTCTCAGACCCCGCGGGTTTCGCAGCAGCAGCGGTCCGCGCGGCAGCCGCCTCAGTGCTCGCCCAGGACCGCCAGACTGCCTTGGCGAATGCCTTCGCCGCTCACCAGCGCGGCGCGCAGGCGCGCGGCGCCTTCTGGAAAGGTGAGGCCGTGCGAGCGGCCCAGAGAGCTAGCTCAGCTCTGGCGGCCAAGCATGCAGATCCTGGCCGGAATTCTCCAGCCCCGGGGCCGCCCTGCCGCGCCCCTTCCCGCGGGCGGCACTGCCGATGAGCCCGCGGCCCATGCGGTGATCGGCGACGCCGCTGGGATGGCGGCTGCCGCGCGTGCTCACGAGCCACGTTGGCTCAGGCCGTTCTGGCGCAAGGGCTCTGCGCAGAGGGGGGCCTAGCGCCCCCGTGCCCAAACCGGATGCCGCTGGTAGCCCGGTCGCCTTCGGCCATGTGCTCCGGGCGCGGTTCTGTGCCTGGTCCGCCGCAGCCCAGGGCGCCTTCCCGATCCCCTCGCCAGTGTGCAGGTTTTTGAGGTCCTGCCTAGGCGTTCGCGGTGCCAGGCCCGAGCCAGGAGGAGGAGGAGGAGGAGGAGGAGGAGGAGGAGGAGGAGGAGGAGGAGGCGGAGAAGGCGGAGGAGGAGGAGGAGGAGGAGGGGGAGGGGAGGCGGGAGGGGAGGAGGGAGGAGGAGAAGGTCAAGGAGGAGCAAGCATGCAACAACCGCGGGTCTGACAAGACAGCTGTGCACTGCGGACTCTTGGGGCAGTTGCGCGCGAGCGCCAATGCAATGTACCTCTGGACCTGGGACCCGTGCTCGCAGGCGAATTTTCGAATGTACACTAAACGGAAAGGGGGGGTCCCGAACCCCCTTTCCCCCCCGCCCCCCCCTTCAAGGGGGGGGGTGGGGTCCGGACCCCCCCCCCTTCCCCCCCTTAAAAAGAGGAGGGGGGGGTCCCGGACCCCCCTACCCCCCCCCCCTCATTTGAAAAGGGGGGGGGGTCCAGACCCCCCCCCTCCCCCATTGGCGCTCGACGGGGGAGGGGGGTTCGGACCCCCCCCCCTCCTCCCCTTTGCGCCGGAAAGGGAGCCTCGCTTCTCCTTCCTGCGCCGGAGAAGGTGTGTAGGGAGTACAGGGTTTGGAGTAGGGAGGGGTGAGTAGTGAGCAGTGAGTTAGTGCGTAGTGAGTAGTGATTATTGGGTAGTGAGTAGTGGGTAGTGACTGGCGAGTAGGGAGTAGGGAGTCGGGAGTAGTAAGTAGTGAATAGTGAGTAGTGTGTACTGATAAGTGAGTAGTGAGTGGCGAGTAGTGAGTAGTGAGTAGCGAGTAGCGAGTAGTGAGTATTGAGTAGGGAGTAGGGAGTAGTGAGTAGTGGGTAGTGAATAGTGGGTAGTGAGTAGTGGGTGGCGAGTAGTGATTACTGGGTAGTCAGTAGTGGGTAGTGCGTAGTGCATACTGAGTAGGGAGTAGGGAGTAATGAGTAGTGGGTAGTGAGTAGTGGGTAGTGAGTAGTGGGTAGTGAGTAGTGGGGGGCGAGTAGTGGTTAGTGAGTAGTGAGTAGTGGGTAGTGGGTAGTGCGTAGTGAGTAGTGAGTAGTGGGTACCCAGTACTGAGTACTGAGTAGTACGTAGTGCGTAGTGCGTAGTGAGTGGTGAGTAGTGATGAATAGAATATAGTGAGTAGCGAGTAGGGAGTAGCGAGTAGTGAGTAGCGAGGAGCGAGTAGGGGGTAGTGAGTAGTGTGTAGTGAGTAGAGAGTAGTCAGTAGTGAGTAGTGGGTAGTGATTAGTGGGTAACGAGTAGGGAATATATAGTATCGAGTAGTGAGTGGTGAGTGGGGAGTAGGGTGTAGTGAACAGTGAGTAGTAAGAAGTGGGTAGCGAATAGTGGGTAGTGCGTAGCGATTAGTGAGTAGTGGGTAGTGACTAGTGACTTGTGACTAGTGAGTTGTGACTAGTCACTAGAGACCATGTAGTGACTAGTGAGTAGTGAGTAGTGAGTAGCGGGGAGTTAGTAGTGAGCAGCGATTAGCGATTATGGGGGTAGCGAGTAGTGAGTACTGAGTATTGTGTAGTCAGTATTGTGTAGGGAGTAGGAGTTGAGAGTAGTGGGTGGTGAGTAGTGATTTGTGGGCAGTGAGTAGTGAGTAGTGAGTAGTGGATAGTGGGTAGTGGGTAATGAGTAGTGATTAGTGAGTAGGGAGTAGTGAGTAGTGCTTAGTGAGTAGTGAATATTGAGTAGTGGGTAGTGGGGAGTGAGTAGGGAGTTGCGAGTAGGGAGGAGGGAGTCGTGAGTCGCGAGTAGTGAGTAGCGAGTAGTGGGTGGTGGGTAGTGAGTAGTGGATAGTGAGTAGTGAGTCGTGAGTAGTGTGTAGGGGATAGTGAGAAGTGAGAAGTGGTTGTTTTTGCGTGGCCGTGTGCGTGGTTCGGGGGGGGCGCTTCGGCTTCCAGGCGCACCAGAGGGTGCTCGTACCGCTGGGCAGCCCGGGAGCCAAGAGGGGGAGGGGGGGGCGCGAGGGCGGGGTTGTAGGATGGGGAGGTACTTCCTCCGAGGAGGGAGGGGGGAGACGGGATGAACAGGGACGAGGATGAAGGACGAGAGGAAAACTAGGGATATTTAGGATCTGCATCGGGGAAGACGGAGGATAAGGGCAGCAACCGACAGTAGCGGCGGCAGGAAAACGACGACAAATGATCACGACCTGGAGTGGGGGTACCGGGGGAGGAATAAGGACGGAGTTGGACGGCGGTCGTGCCAGACCGCCATCCCAGTCAAGTTTCCCCTGTCCCCGTCTTCACCAGCGCAATCGAACAGACAACCTTGAGTCGCGTATCAATTGGCCCGCTTGCACCACCCAATCGATCGAACCCAATACCAGCGTAATATTGTTATGCCGTGCGCAAGCCCCGTCGCAGTCAAACATCGCCCCTCGCCTCCGAGATCGAACACTCGGGGTCTTTGCCTTGTCCCATGCGAAATCGACAGACTCGCATCTCTTATGTCGTCACGCACAAGTGTCCTAGATGCCTTGGCAACAGCTGCGCCCATGAACCTCTCTCTGTCTCTCTCTCTCTCTCTGTCTCTCTCTCTCTCTCTTCATCTCTTGCTCGTTCTCAGTAAGCCTTCTCTTACTCTCTCTCTCTCTCTCTCTCTTTCTCTGCCTTTTCCTCTCTCTCTCTCTCTCTCTATATATATATCTCCCCCTCTCCTCATACTCTCCCTCCGCATCTCCATCCATCTCCTCTCGCCTCGCCCCTCCTCCTTCCTCCCTCCCCGCCTCCCTTCTTCCCCCCCTCCTGCCTTCTCAGCCCATCAGTTCCCATCTCCGCCCTTTCCCCCGCACTGCCTTCCCTCTCGCGTCCCCGCGTCAGCCGCCAGGCCTCATTGTTTTTGCCCCCTCCCGCAGCGGACGGACCGCTGGGCGCCTCTTGTTCGGCCCGCCTGGCTGCGATGTGGAGGCGCCCTCCGGCGGGCGGGTCAGGGCGGGGAACGAGCTGTCGGCGGGGGAGTGTACGTCGTCGTCTGGGGTTGCTTCGGGAACGCGGGGGAAGTGGGTGAGGAGGAGGGGGGATGAGGGGTGCGAGGAGGAGGAGGAGGAAGAGGAGGAGGAGGGAGGAGGGAGGAGGGAGGGGGGAGGAGGACTAGTGTAAACCCACGACTGAGCAACGATATTGCAATACAGCCTCCCTCGAAATGCCCATCTCATTGGCCCCTACCAGGGTTCATTTTCACTGAGGGGAGTGCCCCGTTGGAAGACAACCGTTTGAGAGTTTTGAACTGTTCCAGGACACCGTTCCTGGGACTTCAACGACGCAAATGTTGCGTGTATCTGTCGCGCCCTGACAGTCCTACGCCGTGCAAAAAAAACAGCTCTGGGACGGTAACCATACTAATCCTTGAAGTTGTTGTAAACTCTTAGGTTACATGTACCCGTCGCTAAGGCGAGAGCCACATTTTGACATGTCGTGTTTTATGACGAGTGTGTGCGGCGCTAAGGCGAGAGCCGCATTTTGAAAGCGGACCGCCCTCCATCCGTGAAGTTCTTGTCGTGTTTTCAGACGAATGTGCGCGGCGCTCAGGCGAGAACCGCACTTTGAAAGCGGACCGCCTTCCATTCGTGAAGCCCTTGGAATTGTTGAGAACGAGTATGCGCGGCGCTACGACGAGAGCCACACGTTGAACACCACCCGCCCTCCATCCGTGAAGCTGTTGCAATTTCAAGCTTCATGATCACAAATCGAGAGGAAATCCCAGGCGAAACGCCGAGCCCACCCTTTTGACCAGACTCGGGGTGGACAGGGTGGAGCTGTTCATGAGGAGAGACAGTTGAGGGTGGCAAAGATGGGGGAGTCAAGGAGGGAGAGGGGGGAGGAAGCAGAGAAGGGGGAGTGCGCAAATATGGCACCAATGTCGAGCCAATGTGTACAGGTCGAGCGAGTCAGCGGGGAGGTGATGGGAGCCGAGCGGGGGGAGGAGGAAGAGGAGGAGGATGGGAAGGAAGAGGAGGTGGAGGGAGGATGGGCAGGAAGAGGGGGAGGGATCAGGAGGATGAGAGGATGAGGGGGCTAGGGGGGATGAGGAGGAGGGGGAGGACGAGGAGGAGGAGGAGGAGGAATAGAAAAGGAGGAGGAGGAGGAGGAGCAGGAGGAGGGAGGAGGAGGAGGAGGGGAGGAGGAGGAGGAGGAGGAGGAGGAGGAGGAGGAGGAGGAGGAGGAGAGGACGGAGGAGGGGTGGAGAGGAGGGAGGAGGGAGGAGGAGGAGGAGGAGGAAGGAGGAGGGAGGAGGGGAGGAGGAGGAGGAGAAGAGGAGGAGGAGGAGGAGGAGGAGGAGGAGGAGGAGGAGGAGGAGGAGGTGGAGGAGGAGGAGGAGGAGGGAGGAGGGAGGAGGGAGGAGGGGGGAGGGAGGAGGAGGAGGGAGGAGGGAGGAGGGAGGAGGGGGGAGGAGGAGGGAGGAGGGAGGGAGGGAGGGGAGAGGGGAGGGGGAGGAGGAGGGAGGGAGGAGGGAGGAGGGAGGAGGAGGAGGAGAGGAGGAGGAGAGGAGGAGGAGGGAGGAGGAGGAGGAGAGGATGAGGAGGAGAAGAAGAGGGAGGAGGAGGAGAAGGAGGAGGAGAAAGGAGGAGGAGGAGGAGGAGGGGGAGGAGGAGGATGTGGAGGAGGAGGAGGAGGAGGAGGAGGAGGAGAGGAGGAAGAGGAGGAGGAGGAGGAGGAGGAGGGAGGAGGCGGAGGAGGAGGAGGAGGAGGAGGAGGAGGAGGAGGAGGAGAGAGGAGGGAGGAGAGGGAGAAGGTCATTGGCAGGCCGCCGAGGCGGCGCCGACGGCCGTGCGGGCGGTCGCGGAAGACGCCCGCGGCGGCGGCCGGCGGCGGCGGCGGCGGCGGCGGCCCGCGAGAGCGGGAGGCCCCTGTTCCACGCCGCGGGGCGGAGGGGCGCCGGGGCGCTGCCGGGCGGCTGCGGCAGCGGCCTCGCGCGCGCAGGCGCGGGGCCGCTCGTCAGGCGGTAGCGAGGCGTCCCGGCCTGCCTGTGAGCCCACCGGAGAGTGTTCTAAGAACTTTTCGCGGTCTGCACGAAGTGTTCTTAGAGCATTTCTGGCTGGGGCCGCCCTGGTTTTAACACATCGGCTTCACGTTCCAAGGACCTTGTTTTTGTGTTTCGAACCTTTTGGGGGTCTGAGAACATGTCGTGGTAGGCCTATAGGAATGCCGGGACGGTCGGTCCTTGCTCAAGCTCGCCCGCCTCGCGCCTCGTTTCCGTCGCCGAGGCCGCCGCCGCCGTGGGTGCCGCCGCCGTGCCGCCGCCGTTGCTACCGCCGCCCGCGCTGCCTGGCGCCTCGCCGCCGCCGCCGCCGCCGACGCCGTCGCTGCCGCCGCCATCGCTACCTGGCGCCTCGTCAGTCGTGGCCGCCACCGCTGCCGCCGCCGCCGTCGTCGGCTTGGCTTGGCCCAAGCAGCCCCTGGTCGCTTTCGCCCGGCTTGCGGGTCCCGTGGCAGAACGATCCGGCTCGAAGATGCCGCAGGAGAATGGGGTCCAGGCCCTGGTCATCACTTCCCACGCTGATGCAATGGTGTCGCGGCATCGGATCTCAGGGAGGGGGTGGTGCGAGGAGAGCCTGCTTAGAAGCTGGGGCCCAGGGGATTCCTAGCAGGCAGGAGGGGCTCTTCGAAAGCATCCCGGTGTTTGAGAAGACCTCTCAGGAACCCCAGGCCCTTCTGAGACGCCCCCCGCCTGCTGAGAAGCACCCCGCCCTCTCAGAAGGCCCCCCCCTCGCGCCGCCCCTCGGTGGGTACCGCCGGGTCGTTGGAGGGCTGGGGGCGAGGCGGAGAGGGGGCCCTAACCTTCCAAGCGGGATGACAGCACCAGAGTTTCGAATGGGATGTCTTAGACCCCCCAAACGACCCAATCCTGTGATGCGCGGACTGCCGTCTCCTCCTCCCGCAGCCGGACAGTTCGCTTGCCCGTTCCCGGCCAGCTGGAGCGCGCGTGCGGACCGCCGCTGCCGCGCCGCGACGTAAAAAGTGGTGCGCCATCAGACAGGGGCCCTTTGTATACTGGAAGGGGAGGAGGAGGAGGAGGAGGAGGAGGAGGAGGAGGAGGAGGAGGAGGAGGAGGAGGAGGAAGTGGAGGAGGAGGAGGAGAAGGAGGTGGAGGAGGAGAGGAAAGGGGAAGCAGGAGCAGCAGCAGCAGCAGCAGGGGGAGCAGGAGGACCAGGGAAAGGCGCAGGAGGGACGAGGAGGGGGACAGCAACGACGAGGAAGGAGTCCGATGCAGAAGCGTGGCCCGCGCCGGGGCGGACTCGCTATGCTGAGCGGCGCGCCGATCTTGAGAGGCAGCCAGCTCAGAGGGGAGCCGCATGTTTGAAGAGCCACAAGCGTCAGGAGGGGAAAAAAGCACACAGACACAGTGAATCGTCGATTCTCAGGAAAATGTGGGAAAGTATGGGAAGTGGGGGGGAGACAAAGACCCAGAACATGTGGGAAAGCATAGGGACTCTTATTTGTGTGTGTATTTATTTGTGTGTCCTGGGGCCCCTTTAAAACGGTCTGACCGCAAAGACATCATGTAGCATCCGAGTAAAACATCGGCATTGTGTGGAACAGTAATACGCGGGAGAGGCGGATGCAATGCGGCAGGTTGCCATGGTAGAGGGTTGTCGCATCCATGGTGGAGCCATTGCGGAGGCGGAAGGAGAGGACCAGAGTCAGTCCAGCACGCGTCACTGATGATGCATGGCGCCCTGTCGCCCCAAGTTCCCACCTCGCAAAACACTGCGACCATGCCCCCTCAATGCAGCGACCCACGGGGGCTGCATGGTGAGGTCACGCCGTCACCTTCCCGTCGGATTTGCAAGGAAACTCTTTTCATCCGTGTGTGAAGCTTCAAGTAATCTGCGCGGCGCCAGCGCGAGACAACGGTTTTGAACAAGTGAATCGCCCTCCATCCGTGCAACGGCTGAAGATCCCAAGGTCTGTTGTCGGAAGTCAGAGGAGGTCTGACGCGAGGGAGAAAAGCCAACACGCGTCCACATGTGTGCAACTGTCGCGCAAGGCCATGTGCCTGGGCGCGCACTTCGAGCAAGGTCCAAACCAGCAGCCCATGCTGACAAGGAGCCATCGTCCGTGCAACTCCCGCATCTGCCAAAAAGCTTCCGGCCGCCAGCGGAGTGTCGAGCGAGCGCCCCGTCTTGAGGAGGGAGCCGTGTTACCCACCAGTGCAGCTGCCGCAAGACTGCAAGACGAGCGCGCGCGGCGCCCAGGCGACAGCCTCGTCTGAAGCCCGCCCGCCGCCACGTCTTGCAGCTGCTGCTGCTGCTGCTGCTGCTGCTGCTGCTGCTGCTCCTCCTCCTCCTCCTCTCTCCTCCTCCTCTCCTCCTCCTCCTCCTTCCTCCTCCTCCCCCTTCTCTTCCTCCTCTTCCTCCTCTCCTCCTCCTCCTCCTCCTTCCTCCTCCTCCTTCCTCCTCCTCCTCCTCCTCTCTTTTCCTCCTCCTCTCCTCCTCCTCCTAATCCTCCTCTTCCTACACCCCCTTTTCTGCTCCTCCTCTTATCCTCCTCCTCCTCCTCCTCCTCTATTCTCCTCCTCCTCCTCCTCGCCCTCCTTCTCCGCCTCCTCCTCCTCCTCGTCGTCAGCCGCTCCGCGCCCCCTGTGTGCGCCACGGAGGGCGAGCCCTCCGCCTCGAGGAAGGGCCGCTCCCCACCCCGTCTCGGCTGCTGCAGCAGTGAAAGACGAGTGTGCGCGGCGCTGGAGGAGGAGGAGGAGGAGGAGGAGGAGGAGGAGGAGGAGCAGGAGGAGGAGGCGGAGGAGGGGAGGGGAGAGGGGACAGAAGGAGAGGAGGAGGAGGAGGAGGAGGAGGAGGAGGAGAGGAGGAGGAGGAGGAGGGGATAGGAGGAGGAGGGGAGGGGTGGAGGGAGGCGGAGGAGGAGGCGGAGGAGAGAAGGAGAGGGGAGGGAGAGGAGGAGGAGGAGGAGGAGGAGGAGGAGGAGGAGGAGGGAGGACGAAGGCGGAGGAGGAGGCGGAGGAGGAGGACGAACAGGATGAGGAGGAGGAGGAGGAGGAGGAGGGAAGGAGGAGGAGGAGGAGGAGGAAGGGGGAGGAGGAGGAGGAGGAGGAGGAGAGGAGGAGAGAGAGGGGAGGAGGAGGAGGAGGAGGAGAGGAGGAGGAGGGAGGGAGGAGGAGGAGGAGGAGGAGGAGGAGGAGGGAGGAGGAGGAGGAGGAGAGGAAGGCAGAGGCCCCAGGAGGGGAGGCGTGCCGCGCCTTTGCAGCCGCGCTGCAGGGGGTCGCGATCGCGAGACGGGGCCCGCGGGAAGGCGGTGCCTCGGGCCGCCCCAGCCCCCAGCCGAGCGATGCCACGCCCCGGAGGCGAGACGGCCCCTCGACGACCGCCCCCCCCCCCCCATGTGCGTCGGGAAGCTCGGTTTGCCTCGCGCTCCTCCTCCTCCTCCTCCTCCTCCTCCTCCTCCACCTCCTCCTCCTCCTCCTCCTCCTCCTCCTCCTTCCGTAGCCATTTTGGCTCAAGTCCGTAGCGTGGCTCAGTGGCCACCAGCGGGCGAGAGTTGAGGCAGAGGGGACCAGCGGCCCCTACCGACATACCACCCAAGGTTTCGCTACTGCATTGGGGTGTTATCCCCCGCTGTACGAAGACACGACTACTTCGTTTTCGCTCTCTGTTACTTCAGGCACATGGGAAAAGGCGCTTTCTCTTGGTGCACGGCCTGCGGCAATTGGGCCTACAATTTCAGAATCAGGAGGAATGGCGGCAAGTGCGGGAAGTGCCAGGCCCACATCTCTCTTCCCGCGCCGTGGTGGGAGCAGCCAGGCCAGCAGCAGGGCCAGCAGCACCACCACCAGCCATCCTCTCCTTCGACGGCTACGCCAGACCCGTCGGCGATGCTGGCCTTGCTCGCCAGCTTGCCGATGTTCGCGGGTGAGGCCAAGACGCTCCTCGCCGCCAAGGAGCGTTGCGACGCGGCAGCCGTGCCGACGCCGCCCACGGCCCACACCTCCTACACCGCCACCGCCAAGGAGCTTGAGAAGAAGGACGCAGCGCTCAAGTCGGCGGCCGAGGCGGTTGTGGCAGCGGAGGCCACCCTGGCACGTGCCCAGCAGAGGGCCGAGGAAGCCACGGTGGCCCAGATCGTCGCGCAGCAGGCCCATGACAAAGCGGTCGCTGCTGTCGCGGCCAAGGCAAACATCAAGCAGGTCCCCGACGGGTACACTGCAGACGGCAAGCGCGTGGTCTTCGCCGTGGACGACGCGCTCTTCTCCGACCTCAGCGAGTTCGACGAGACGCAGCAGGCCGAGCTCCGCGCGTTCGAGGCGGAGATCAAGCAGAGGATCGACCAGGTGGCGGCGATGCAGGCGGAGGTGCACGCGCAGTACGACAAGGTGCGCGCCCTCCGCAACTCCCCGCCGAAGCGCCAGCGGGTCGACGAGGAGGGAGGCGCCGCCGCGCCCGCGGCAGGCGCTGCCGCAGCGGCTCCCGCAGAGCCGGCGGCAGCCGCAGCCGCCGCCGCCCCTCCAGCCGCCGACCCTGGCGCCGCGGTCTCCGCCCAGGCCAAGGAGGACGGCCTCAAGGCGGCCCTCGCCAAGGCCCGCTCCGACTCTGTGGCCAAGGCGAAGGGCAAGGGCTCGGCCAGTGCTTCGAGCGCTGGCCCTGGCGCTGCTGGCGCTGCTGGCAGCGCCCCTTCTGCCGCTGCTGGGGCCGCGGGCCCTGCCCCAGCCCGCGGGTAGCAGCGCCCCGCCGCAGCCAGCGGGCGCTGGCTGCCCACCGCGGACGAGTTCTTCCCCTACATGTTCAACGGCGTCCCTGATGGCGGGGTCTCCCCAAACTCAGAGAGATGACGAGCAAGGTTCCGACTCCAAGCTCTTCTTCGCCAACATCTCCGAGTGGGGCCCCACCGCGAAGGGCTTCATGAGAGGCCAGGCGCCCTCCTACGACCTCGTCGCGTTCTGCGAGACGCACGTCCTGGGAGAGCAGCTGGCCACCGCCAAATCCGATCTTGGCAAGGACGGGTGGAAGGTGACGGCCACCCCTGCAGTATTGACTGGAAGGTCTGATGCTGGCAACACAGGTGGAGAATGGGTAGTCTCGCGCAAGTCAGTCTGCACCACCTCCTTCGAGTCCTGGCGCCAAGCAGAGCTTCAACGCACAGGTAAAGATTGTTTCCGAGGATTCGCTCCTCTCTTGTGGCACACGCGCGTCGGCAACATAGCGGTTGTCTCCTGTTACTTGCTTCCTGGCCACAAGTTCAAGGGCCCGAACGAGCAGATGCTGATCCGCCTTGCCTCGTTCTTGAAGCAGATCAAAGATCCCTGGATCCTGGTTGGCGACTGGAATGCGGTCCCGTCTGATTGGTCCAAGACTGCCTGGATCTCCAAGCTCGGGGGCAACATCTGCGTGCCCATCAACGGCCAGGTCACGTGTAACAAGGGCCGCGGCTCCCTCATCGACTACGCGATCGTGAAGGAGGGCCTGGCCGACAGCATCCGTGTGCATATTGTCCCTGAGGTCCCATGGCGTACGCACGCTGGGATATGCGTCACGCTCAAGGGGGGCAAGAAGGCGTGGTGGCATCGCAGCCTCAGAGCCGCCCAGCCTCTGCCGGCACTCCCGAGGCCTGTCCGCGCGGCTGACCCGAACAGCAAGCGGCAGAAGGCCATCGCCCAGGCGAAGCAGCGCCGCCGCCAGGAGCTCGACGACTACCTGCAGGAGGCGTACGCCGACCTCTACGACCACGATGAAGCCCCTCCAGCACCAGCTGCAGGACCTGCGTTCAACATCCCCTTGGAGTGCTGGCAGGCCGCCAAGGACAAGCCGTACGAAGGCACCCCCGCACATCGGCCTCATTTCCTGCTCGATCGGGATCCCGAAGTACGTGGCGATGTTGGCCTACGCTACGGGCGATGGGTCCAAGCAGTGGAGGAGGCAACGATAGCACACCACGAGCTTCCAGCAGGTGATGCCAAGAAGTGTCGTGGCAGGGCACAAGGATACGATATCGAATGGAAAATCACGCGAGCCACCCCGTCCAGGCCCCACTTGAGAGATCCGCTACTCGAATGGTGGAACCGGTGCACGTCACTACTCTCGAGATTGGGCATCTTCCGACGGACGGCTCGAGTTCACGACAACGCCTACACGATGACCAAGCTCCTCGAGTTGCTGGACGTTGGCCTGGACAGCGACTTCCAGAAGCCCTTCGGCGACGACGACCAGTTCTGGACCTGGGTTGCGGCGATCCAGCAGATTGGCACTGCCGACGATGAGGAGTTCGACACCATACTCCAGCAGGCGGAGTCCTACAAGAGCAGAGCCATCGGCCTCTCGTTGTCCAAGGCTCGCAAGGGATTCCAGGCCTGGGCCACCAAGATGTGGAAGGAGTCGCCAGGAATTCTACACCGCCACGTGAAAGGGGTACCTGACAAGCCCGACGAGATCATTGCTGACTCCAAGGTCTTCGCCACCCCTGATGAGATGATGGACAAGCGTGCAGATGATTGGAACGAGATATGGAGCGACGACACGATGGTCCCTGCCAAGATCATCGACGGCCTCCAGTACGTCATGGGCAGGGCCGACACCCAGGACCTCGAGCAGCTCACCGCCGAGCGCATGAACAGCGCGCTGGGCTCCATGAGTGGCAAGAAGGCCAAGGGGGTCGACGCCATGGGCCCCATCGAGGTGCAGCGGCTGCCTGCTGAGGCCCGCCAGGAGCTGCTCGAGCTGGTGAAGCACATCGAGCGCGTCGCCATGTGGCCGCACCTGCTCTTCATGGTGATCGCCGCCGTCGCCCCCAAGCCGAAGGGGGGCGACAGGATCCTGGGCCTGCTCCCGTTCCTGCCCAAGTTGTGGAGCAAGATGAGAAGTGCTGACTCCCTGGACTGGACGGTGGCCATGGACGAGCATTGGGACACAGCGATCCGTGGCTCGTCTGCCCTGCAGGCTGCCTTGGTCCGATCTCTCCTCGATGAGACCTGCCAGGAGATGAAGATTTCATGTGCTACCTTGCTCCTGGACTTGGAAAAATTTTATGATAGTATTTCGATTGCCAAGATGTGTGCAGCAGGTATTCGCCAAGGTTTTCCTGCCCTCATCCTCGCGCTGGAGTTGCAGCTGTTCCTTGCCCCGCGGCACCTCAAGGACAGGCTCTGGCTGAGCAAGGCGATTCAACCTGAGAAGAGTCTAGTGGCAGGCTCGCTGCAGAGTGGACGCTTCGCGAAGGCGTTCATGGGCCCCATGCTGGACAGGGCCCACATCAACTACGGGCTCAGGATCCTACTCCGCACCTTCGTTGACGACACGGTGGTTCGGGCAGAGGGGACAGCGCACGAGGTCGGCTCGCTGATGATCGACTCCTGCACGTCCTTGGCCAGCGA
>CAUYUJ010017437.1:0-25000 GCA_963575745.1 Prorocentrum cordatum
ACGACGACGACGGGAGATGCGCCGACGTCGACGACGACGATGACGGCGACCCGCAGGCACCTGTCATCAAGATGCTCGTCAAGGGCAAGGGTGGCGGCGCGCCCGCGGCTGCGCAGGCCAAGCGCGCTGTGGGCGTGCCGAGCAAGCCGAGCGCAGTGCTGGCCACGCCCACGACGCCGATGCCAGCGGCGTCAGCCACGCCGCCGCCCGCCAAGCCCAAGACGCCAACGGCGCAGCCCGCCAAGCCCAAGACGCCAACGCCAGCGGCGTCGGCCAAGCCCAAGACGCCACCGGCGCAGCCCGCCAAGCCCAAGGCGCCAATGCCAGCGGCGTCCGCCATGCCCAAGCTGGCGACAATGGTGAAGGCCGTGTCCAAGACGCCATTGCCAGCATCGCAGCCCGCCAAGCCCAAGACGCCCGCGCCAGCAGCGCAGCCAGCCATGCCCAAGACGCCCGCGCCAGCGGTGCAGCCTGCCAAGCCCAGGACGCCCACGCCAGCGGCGCAGCCTGCCAAGCCCAAGACGCCCACGCCAGCGGCGCAGCCTGCCAAGCCCAAGACGCCAACGCCAGCGGCGCAGCCAGCCAAGCCCAAGACGCCAACGACAGCGGTGCAGCCCGCCACGCCCAAGACGCTGACGCCCGCGGTGCAGTCCGCCAAGCCAGCGCCAGCAGTGCAGCCCGCCAAACCCAAGACGCCGGCGCTAGCGGTGGAGCCAGCCACGCCCACGACGCCGATGCCAGGAATGCAGCCCGCCACGCCCGTGCAGCCCCCGACGCCCAGTACGCCCGCTGCCAGGGCGAAGGCCTTGTCCTTTGCCCTACGAGCCCTATTCGTCATCCCCTCCTCCTCCTCCTCCTCCTCCTCCTCCTCCTCCTCCTCCTCCTCCTCTTCCTCTTCGTCCTCAGCCCTCTCCTCCTCCTGCCGTTGCTGCTGCTGCTGCTGCTGCTCGTCCTCTTCCTCCTCCTTCTCCTCGCCCTTCCACTCCTCTTCCTTCTCCTCCTCATCATCCTCCTCCCCCCCGTCCTCCTCCTCCTCCTCCTCCTCTTCATCTTCGTCCTCCGCCCTCTCCTCCTCCTGCCGTTGCTGCTGCTGCTGCTCCTCCTCCTCATCCTCCTCCTTCTCCTCGCCATTCCACTCCTCCTCCTTCTCCTCCTCGTCATCCTCCTCCTCCCCGTCCTCTCCCTCCTCCTCCTCCTCCTCCTCCCCCTACTCCTCTTCCTCCCAATCCTCTTCCTCATCCGCCCCCTCCTCCTCATCGCCCTCCTCTGAGGCTTCGCCCGCGAGCAGCGCTGCTGGATCGATCCTGAAGCGCCCGTTCAACCGCGACGGCAGCGCCCCCCCGACCCCCGTGAAGAAGCCCGTCCTGTCCTGGACCGACGCCGATGGCGACCCCGGCGACAGTGCGTCCGTTATCTCGCAGGCGTCAGTCCACCTTCTCACTATTCGTCCTCTTCCTGCTCCCCTGCTTCCCCCTCGCCACCTCCTGCAATTTCAACTCTCCTCCTGCTTCCTGGGCGTGCAGGGGTGACCGAGCCAGCCTGAGCGGCTCCTCCAGAGGTTTCTCCAGATCTTCCTCCTCCCCCTCCTCCCTTTCCTCTCCCTCCTCCTCCTTCTCCTCCTCATCCACCTCCTCTTCTGCTTTCGCCCCGCCTCCTCGGGCCCCTCGTCCTCCTCCACCTCCACCTCCTCGCCCTCTCCTCCTCGACCCCCTCCCCTTCTCCCTCGACAGCCCTAAGATCACCCCTTCACTCATCCCCCCTTCACTCATCCCCACCTCATCCGCTTCACCACCGCCTCCTCCTCGACCCCCCCCTCCTTCTCCTCCTCCCCCATCCTCCTCCCCCTTCTCCCTTCCTCCCTCCTTCCTCCTCCTCCTCCCCATCCACCTCCTCCTCCTCCTCCCCCCCCTCCTGCTCTCTGCGCAGACCTCCGACGACGACATCAGGAAGGGCGTCGTTGCGTTCGCAGCTACGTTTTCGGTCTCGCCAGAGGCAATGGTAGATATCATGACGCACAACAAAGACCTCCTAAAACTGGTGGGCGGTGAGACCTCTGCGGATGCACTGTTGGCGCTCAAGGAGGACCCCGCCTGTGAAACATAAGACGCATATACGCACGTGCGCACGTGCACGCACGTACTCACTCTCTAACTGCGCTCTCACTCGTAGGCGCACCTTGCAGACAGAGCCCGTGCATGTGCGATGCGCGGCGTGTTATCTGGGCCCACGTAGCCCCAAAATGCCACGGCTTCCCAAGATGCCCTACCCCCACGCCCAAGATGTTTCCCAGGATGTCTCCCGCAAGCCCTCGCATTCTCGGACGGCCCAATGGGGGCTCCCAAGAGGCCCTCAAGTTGCTTCCGAATGCGATGGACCCGGCCAGCTTGGGGGTGACCCCAGGATTTCGCGACCGAGACGAGTATCACTGAGTGCCAGAGGGCGGGGGTCCCGGACGAGGAGATGTTCGCCCCTCGCGGAGATGAGGCGGATATGCTTGCCGGGCTGGACCTGGGTGATATCCATTTGGCTCTCGCCTATATAGTCCGTCGACGACGACGATGACGACGACGACAGCGACAGCGACGACGAAAGCGACGACGACATCGAGGGCGACGTTGACGACGACGACGACGACGGCGGCGACGACGACCTCTGAGACGCAGGATGCCCTCCGGGGGTCGCGGTTGCAGGAGGCTGGAGAGGCCGATGACGCGGAGCAGGCCCATGGCGATGGGGCGGCCGACGTTGGCGAGGTCGACGACATTGATGTAGGTGCCTTGCAGGAGGGCGAGGCCGTTGGCGACGCCATGACCGACGATTGCGACGTCGACACTGCGCTCGAAGGAGTGCTTGAAAAAGAGGGCGCCCTCGAGGCTTAGGCCGCCGAACAGGAGCAGCATGACGACGAGTTGCTCAACTCCGTTGGGGAACTGCAGGCGGCTGCAGAGGCGGACGCGGCGCTCGATGCAGAGGAGGAGGAGGTAGAGGCGCCAGGGGAGGAAGAGGATGCGGCTGCTGGCGAGGAGGCCGAGGAGGCGGAGGCCGAGGCCGCGGAGGCCGAGGAGGCGTCGGAGGATGCAGGGGGCGCCGACGAGCTTGAATCACCCGACGCCCGCGCGGTCAGGCAAGCTTCCGAGGAAGCCGAGGCAGCCGCGGCAGCGCAGGGCCGCCCAGGCGCGAGCTCGACGATGACTCCAATGGTGCCGATGGCGCAGGCGACGGGCGCTCCGCCGGCAGCGGCAGCGGCGGGCTCGGCGGCAGCGGCGCAGGCGCAGGAGGCCCCAGTCGAAGCAGATGCCGCTGCAGAAGCCGCGTTCAATTCCTCAGTCGATCGTGCTTCCTACATGCGATTCCTGCGCCTGTTCAGGAGGAGGGACACGGCCACCAACTATCCAAACTTGGTCGAGAAGTTCAAGGACGGGGTTGGCTCGCGGGCCACACTGTTCAAGGACTGGTTCGAATCGGGGGAGAGCCTCGCGGAGTCCGTCCTCACGATCAAACGGCGGCTCACGAACGCGCAGAAGGGCGAGATGAAGTACAAGAAGCTGACGGTGGATGACTTGCTTTCGAAATACCACGACGACCAGGCCTACGTCGATACCATCGTCAACGACTGCTGGGTCAAGGGCTTGTGGAGCAGGGACCTGTACACGCCTCACGACGACACCAAGATCAAGTACTGGATCCTCGACGAGGAGTCGCTCACCCTGTCCCGGGAGCTCGCGGACTCGACCGAGATGGCGAGCGCTGCGGACATCACCACTGGCGAGGATGCAGCAGCGATTTCGAAGGCCTTGGGCACCACGGGCTCTTTTGGGGACATGTCGGGCTTCTCGGACATGGCGGGCTCGTTCGGGGGCGGCGAAAGTTGGCGGGGTGATTCGTGGTCTGAGTGGTGGGAGCCGACATTCGCCAATGGCATGGGCAAGAAAGGCAAAGGGGTGAAAGGCAAGAAGGGCGCCAGCAAGGACGGCAAGGGCAAGGACGGCAAGGGCAATAACGTGGGCAAGGGCGGCAAGAGCAAGAACAAGGGCAAGGCCAGCGCGGGCAAGGGCGGCACGGGCAAGGGCGCAGGCGACGGCGCGGGCACCGGCGCCGAGAGCGAGAACGACGCCAAGGTCGAGCTCAAGGACCCCGTCAAGGATGCCAAATCCTTGATGGGCAAGTTGGCGACGGCGCAGGGCAAGATCAAGCCGATGCTCCTGCAGATGCGCCACATGCAGGTGTCGACCACCCTCGTCTCGCAGCTCGAGAAGCTGAGCGAGGCGCTCGAGAAGTGCCATGGGCTGGTGCACGACCTGGTCAGGAAGAATCAGACGGAGAGTGATGCCATGACGACCGTGCGGAACAAAGCGGCGGACGTGCTCAAACTCTACGAGTCGAAGTGCAAGTACTCCCGCGCGCTGCTCAACGTGAAGAAACGCGAGGATTCCCTGCTCCTCCCCCTCCTCCCCCTCCTCCTCCTCCTTCTCCTCCTCCTCCTCCTCCTCCCCCTCAGTCGATCGCACAGCGACGCCTTGCTCCTCCTCCTCCTCCTCCTCCTCCTCCTCCTCCTCCTCCCCCTCCTTTTCCTCCTCCTCCTCCTCCTCCTCCTCCTCCTCCTACCCTCCTCCTACCTCCTCCCTCCTCCCTCCTTCTCCATCCTACCTCCTCCCCCTCCTTTTCCATATCTCGCCTTATGAAGGACGAGGCGGCGGAGAAAAAAACAGGGGATGCGGCTGCGTAGGCGACAGCCGGCGTGAGATGGCTGGCTGGCGCGCGGGGCCGTGCGGTCCCACCTCTCCTCCACTTGCTATCCTGCTGCAGAGTCTGCCTCCTCCAGTACTTCCTCCTCCTCCTCCAATATATCCTCCCCCGCCTCCTCCTCCAGTATGTTTTTCACCGCTGTCCTAGGGGCTCTTGCACCTCCTCCACCTCCCCTTCCAATATCTCCCCTCCTCCTCCTCCTCCTCCTCCTCCTCCCCCTCGTGCTCCTTCAAGTGCAACGTCCTCTCGTCCTCCCCCCCTCGCCCCCCTTCTAACTCCTTCCTCAACTCCTATTCTAACTTCTTCCCTGCGACCAGCACTGTCAGATGCGCGCCGTGCGATCGCACGGGGGTCAGCGCATAGTGTTCGTGGTGGTTCATGGCACTGCTGCGCTCTTTCTTCTTGGAGGGGGGGTGGCAAGGGTAACGTTGACGACGATCGCGCTTTCTCGACGGCGACGACGCCGACAACCAGCAATCTTGTAGGTCAGTTGTGCTTGGCGCGGGGAGCTGGGCGAGTCTGGCCGACGCGGATTCGAGAGATTCTCATGCTGTTTCGTGCGTGAGCCCTCCCATATCCATTTCCATTTTGTCGGGGGCGGACAGAACCCCCAACAGTGACGCGTCGACTAGTGAATTGTCCGTTTTCGGTTCTCGAGATGGCGCCGCGGTCGTTATTTTCCAGGCTTGCGCCCGCCAGGTTTGGGCCTCAGGTCGTTTTCACTAAACCACGTTTTACTAAAGGGGGTTCTGTCCATCCCCGATTTTGCTGCTGCTGCTCATCCTCTTCCTCGCGCATTACCCTTCGACGTCGTCCTCCTCATTCTCTTCCCCTTCCTCTTCCTCCTTGTTCTATCGTTCCATCATCCCCTTCCGCTGCTGACTAACATGACGCAGTATTTATTCCCTCTCCGCCCCCCATCGCTGATGGTCGAGCCGCCCCGAGGCCCTCCCTCTCAGGGAACAGCTGATGATGGTGTTGTTAGGAGGGGCGGATGAGAGGGATGGGGGGCAGGCGGGAGGAAGAGGCGCCTTGACTTGAGGAGCAGGAGGAGGCTGGAAGATGGAGGAGGAAGAGGAGGATGATTTGGGAGGAGGAGAGCAGGCGGAAGGAGGAGGATAAGGAGGAGGAGGAGGAGGAGGAGGATGGATGGAAGGGCCGCCTTGATTTGAACGGACCAGGTCCTGAGGGAGACGGGCCACGGGCCCTGCAGGAATCCCCCCGGGCGAGTTTTCGATCCTGAATGAGTTTCCGACGGTCCCAAGACGGCCCCCTGGACACCCAAAACGGTGAAGCCTCAAGTCCGCTATCCCACTTCTGTGCCGCCCGCGCCGCGCACCCCGCCCAACTGCCGCCGGCGCCCAGGGCCCCGTCGCCCTGGAGATGCTGGAGCTGCTGGGGCCCACGCAGATCTACAGCGTGCAAGGACACCTCACCCCCTGCTCGTGCATGTCTTTGTCTCCCCTCACCCTCCCCTCCTTCCCCCCTCCCCCCCCCCTTCCTCTCCTCAGCATCCACCTCCTCCTCCTCCTCCTCTTCCTCCTGCTGCTCCTCCTTCTCCTCCTCCTCCTGCTGCTCCTCCTCCGCCCCCCCCCCCCTCTTCCTCTTCCCCCCCCCCTCCTTCGCCGATGGGGCCTTCGGCGAAACGGGGCCCAAGTGGCACGAGCATCGGGCGCGCGCGCCCGTGCGCCTGCTGCGCGAGCGTCGCCGAGCCCGGAGGAGGCAGACGAGGAGGACGGAGGAGGGAGGAGGAGGAGGAGGAGGAGGAGGAGGAGGAGGAGGAGGACCTGTCGCCAATCCGCCTGCCCCCCGAGGAGCGCGCCCGGGCTGTTCGACAAGAACGGGCCTGGGGACCCCGTTGAGGATTTCTTCCTTGAGCAGGTGGGCTCTGGAGGGCAACATCTCAGCGCCATCGTGCAATTTGCGCGAGCCCTGACCGCCACCGGGAGAGGGGGTGGCTGCGTCGATTTCATGGCAAAGCTGGCCCCGCCAAATAGATTAGAAAATGCTGAGCGGAATGCCCACGCTCGGATGCGCGGTCTTTTTGGGAACGAGATCACGCCGTACCCGTTGATGTTAACGGTGGCTGATGAAGGCGGCAATACATCGCGCGAGGAAGTTTATTGTTTCGCCCCGTACGAGGTTTTTGCTGAGTTGTATCGCCACCCAGACCAATGGAAATTGAGCATGCAAGGCCCCAGGGGAGACACCGCCGCTGGATGGTTCTGGGATCACGTGAAGACCTACCGATCGGACCACCACATCTTCCAAGATCAGAATTGGGCCGAATATATAACATCTACTATACCAATGGACTTTCATTCTGATGGTGTTGAGATTTACTCTGGGACCGAGTTTCTGGTATTCAGCTGGAGTTCGGCAATGGTTTGTGATATTACAAGCTACGACCTGCAAATGCCGATCTTGATCATCGAAAAACAGAAATACATACCTGGCGTGACGGATGTACAGATTGTAAACTTCATCAAATGGAACATTGACGTGCTAGAAAGCGGGAACCATCCGAGTTTGAACCATGACGGTGAGAAGTTTGATAATAGTTCATTCCGCTACGATCGACAATGTCAACCCCTGGCGGGAGGGTGGTTCGCAACGTTTCACGCGTGGACCGGGGACCTGAAAGAGAAGGTTGCTTGCCACAGGTTCGAGAAAAACTTCGTGTCTAACTTTATATGTGAATTGTGTATTGGCGGCAAATTCGACGACGCCTACAGCGCGCAACCTGGGGGTCGAACGTTGGCCAACCTCCTCGCATCAAAACAACGGCTCTGTGAGTTCCTGGGGGTCCTGGGCCCGCGCTCGGGCCTGCGCTTATTCGGGGGGGTTCAAGGCCGTGGATAATAAATTCCGTGGGATCGCCCCCTGCCCCATCGCGAGGTATTCGTTCGGTCCTTCGGCAGCCTGGCGGCGAAATTTGACGTCGCATCAGGACCTGCACGGTTGGAGATGGGGGAGGGGGACGGGGAGGGGGAGGAGGAAGAGGAGAAGGTGGAGGGGGAGGGCGGAGGACGGAGGACGGAGGAGGACGAGGAGGAGGAGAAACAGGAGGAGGAACATAAGGAGGATAAGGCGGAGGCGGAGGAGGGGGAGGAGGAGGACGAGGAGGAGGAGGACGGAGGAGGAGGAGGAGGAGGAGGAGGAGGAGGAGGGGCCTCGGACAGGATTATCTGGAAACGCACCCTGGCAGTGAACGCAGCCCGTGGTCTCTCATACGATCTTGGACCATACATGATAACCATTTCGATTTGTTGCACTTGGCGCACCTCGGCTTTGTCAAAGAGCGATGGCAACTGTCGTCTCCCACGAGCCGCCGTTGCCCGCGTGGACGGGGGAGGGGAGGGGGGAGCGAGATAGGGTGGGAATGAGGAGGGAAGGCCAGATGGTGAGGATGACGACGGCGACATCGACGAGAATGGGTGGAAAGCTGGCCGCCGACGAAACGAGCAGGAGGATCAGCGAAAGAGGAACAGCGCGGGGGGGAAGTGGGAGGGGATAGTGACATTCACATGCCATTTACACAAATGCGGGGCGCCGGATCTTTGCGGAAGCATGATGTATATCATGGCTACACGGTACTATGGCATCGACACCCTCGACCAAGCTCTCAACAAACTCTGGAGCGAAGCAAGAGGGTTTTACAAAAACCATGGCCGACTATTGAAAGTGCCCAAGTTTAATCGGAAAACACTTTCGATATCAGACAACGTGGATTACCCTTCGCTCGAGACCCGCATGAAAGGAGCCAAATGTAAGATGATGATGTGGCGCTGCGCGCTGGCCCCGCGGAAACCCTCTGCTTTCCGGGTGCGAGTGGTAGTAGCGCGGCGGGGGGCGGGGAAGAACAGTGATGGTTGGGGCAAGGGGAATAGGGAGACGGCGAGAAACGCATGAGACACCGACGCACGCAACGATACTGAGAATCAGGATGGCACGCTGGGGGCCCTTGTGGGGGTCCGTGGATATTTATATGGTTGGCCAACAAGGCTACAACAATTGTTGAGTCGGGGCTCGACGCGTCCGACGACGCCAAAATGAGGGGATCAATGATGTGGGCACTCCTCTCTTGCATTAAGATCTTTGACGCGGGTGACATTTTTTTGACCCGGGCCGAGGCCGACAAGGCCAGCAAGCTCGGTGATTATTTTCTCTGCTGCTAGAATTCACTTCTGTCGAAAGCCCGACGCCGCAATGCAGAATCTACATGCCGCCCCTGCCCCTGTCTCTGCTCGCTCTCACGTTCACGCGTGCCCTCCTATATCGGATAACTCCGCCCCGCCTTTTCCCAGCGCCCCTCTTCCGCCCCCTCCGCTGGGCCCTGACGTGCAATCGGATGGGCCCCTTGTAAGGGGCTGGCGCGTCAAAGACTAGCCAGCGATTCGTTTAAGAATAACGAAGCCCTTTGGAAGATGCGCCCGAAGATCCATTATTCAATCGCTGTGCGAATTCCGCCTGCCCTACCTGCAAGATCCGGGTCCGATGGGCACCTCCTACAACTCCATGGGGCCATCTGGGCCCGCTTGAGAACCTGAGGATCTCACGCGCCATGGCCCCATGGGTCGGCGAGTTTTGCGCACGTGCTCCGTCGTGTGCGGGAGACGCGCCTCAACCCTCGGCGATTCGATTTGTTTAACGCTGAGGATTTCATGGGCAAGACCAAAAACGTTGCCCGGCAGTGCCACCGACGCAAGTGCAGCAACCGATTTGTGCAGCGGTATTACATTTTTTTGGCGCACCGCTGGCACAAGAGGGATCGCGAGGCAGCCTGTGGCGCGCGACGGGCCATCTCGAAACCGCTTCGTCCTTGTCATCATCCTCCTTGTCCTCCTCCACTCCCTCCCTTCTCCTCCCACCCCCATGCCCTTGCCCGGCTGCTGCACTGCAGAAGTTGCCATGCACTTCTGCGATTTCAATGCTACGCGAGGTGATTGTCGCCTCGTCCTCCTTCTACTCCGCATCCTCCCCTTTGCTGTCCTCCCCCCCGCCCCTAGTCTTCCTTGTCCGTCTCCCCCTCTTCGCGACGCCTGCCAGCGCCATCGAAGTGAGTTCGCAGGCCGGAGCGACATGGATCTTGCCCGCCGACTCTCTGCAGGAGTTTAGGCTCTGGGCGGGGGGCTCTGACCTGGGAGAACGGCTCTCCCCCGCCTCCCCCCCCCTCCTCCTCCTTCTCCTCCTCCTCCTCCTCCTTCTCCCCCTCCTCCTCCCTCCCTCCTCCTCCCCCCCCTCCTCCTCCCCCTCCCTCGCTGGCCCTCGAAGGGCCGCGTCTGGGGCGTTTCGCCGGAGACGTCGACGTCCTCGCATGCGAAAAGGGAACCACGCAGCCTGATTGAGCCCCGCATCCCTGCGGCAACTCACATTTGAGCGAAGCATGCCGACCGCCGACCGCCGACTGCCGACCGCCGACCGTTGACCGCCGCCGACCACCGCTGACCGCCGCCGACCGCCGACCGCCGCCAGCCGCCGCCGACGACGACGACGACGATACCTAGGAGCAGGACGACGAGGACGACGACGACGACGGAGTTGGGGGATCCACGGATGAGGATAGGGGGAGGAGGGGGAGGAGGAGGAGGAGGAGGAGGAGGAGGAAGAGGAGGGAAAGGAGGAGGAGGAGGAGGAGAAGAAGGAGGAGGAATATGAGGAGAGCGGTGGAGGTGGGGGAGGAGGAGGAAGAGGAGGCGCGTTGGTGAGGGCATTTCGGGCGGCAATTGGTGAGCTCAGATGCGCCCGCAACTTGTTTTGTAAACTATCCCAGTGCGACCCTACCTCGGAGTTGGGGCCTCGAAAGCTAAAGCTAAGCTGAAGCTAAACTGAAGCTAAGCTAAAGCTGAGCTAAAGCTAGACTAAAGCTAAAATAAAGCCCAACGCTAACGTTAAGCTGTACATAAAGCTGAAGCTAAATATAAAGCTAAGGATATACCTCCCCCTTCATCCTCCCCATCCCGCTTCCGACGCCGATCCCTGGATTTCGGATCACCTATGTCTTGCTATTGTCAAAAACAAGTTATGCTAGTTAATGTGAAGTTATGCAAGGTATTGTTCAAAATAGTTGATACATATGCGTTTCGTTTTTTATAGATAAAAACTTCTCCCTATCTGAAACCGCCTTATCCATAACTTGTGCTTAACGTGGCCCTATATTAAACCATTCCATTTCCTGAAATTCCAGAATGTCTGAAACAGTGGCTGTTATACTGTTTTTCGGCTTTGAGAACACATTATATATGCGCAGTTTTGCGCGTTGTCTGCCACCCATCGCGTTTTGTAATTGTTTGCTTGTAAAAAATGGGGGGCGCGTTTTCGATGCTAGCGCGCGTTGGGCAATTTTGCACTGTCCAGAAAAACCGACGCGTTCCTTCAGACTCCGAGCTCGAAGCGTTTCAATTTTGTTTTTCGAATTTTATGTATATAGCGTGAATACTATATATAGAACTGAAGCTCAGAGGCGCGCGCGCGGCGGGTGACCGCGGTCATCCGCGCAGGCGCGCCTCTGAGCTTCAGTTCCAGATTCTCAAAATAGAACGGCAGACGCGTTCCCTCAGCCTCCTTAAAGAACACCAGATTTGTTTAATTTCGTTTTTGTGCGTGGAATAGAATTTTCTACAGTGAACAACAACAAAACTGAAGCTCAGAAGCGCGCGCGGCGGGTGACCGCGGTTACCAGCGCGCGTGCACCTCTGAGCCTCAATTATGCCGCGTTCCTTCAGCCTCCTTAAAAGGCTACAGAATTTTTCAATTTCGTTTTTTATTTAAGCGTCGACTTTTCGATCGTGGGCAATACATATAGAACTGAAGCTCAGAGGCGCGCGCTCGCGGCGCGTGACCGTGGCCATCCGCGCGCGCGCACCTCTGAGCTTCGCGTTCCTTCAGCCTCCTTAAAGAGCTCTAGGATTTTTGCAATTTCGTTTTTGCACTTAAGCGTGGACTTTTCTATCGTGAACTATGAATATAGAATACTGAAGCTCAGAGGCGCGCGCGCGCGCCTCTGAGCTTCAGCTCATATTGTCAAAATAAAAAAGCACACGCGTTCCTTCAGCCTCCTTTACGAGCTCCAGAACTTTTCAATTTCTTTTTTGGATTTAAACGTCGACTTTTCGAATGTGGGCAATCTAGAGCGCGCGCGCAACTCTGACCGTCAGTTATGTTTTCGACGCGTTCCTGCAGCCTCCTTAAAAAGACTACAGAATTTTGCAATTTTGCTTTTGGATTTCAACGTCGGCGGACAATACATATAACTGAAGCTCAGAGGCGCGCGCGCGCGGCGGGTGACCGTGGTCACCCGCGCGCGCTACTTTAGAGCTTCAGTTCTTGACAAACTTAAAAAGTAGATGCGTTCCTCCAGCCTCCTTAAAGGGTTCCAGATTTTGTAATTTTGTTTTTTAGACGTTACGTCGACTTTCTACGCGACACTGAAGCTCAGAGGTGCGCGCGCGCCCCTTCCAGACAAGCGCATTGCGCGCTCGCCGACTCGACTCGCGCTCAACTCGGTAGGTCGACTCGCGCGCTCCAGATTTACTCGACCTGAGCTCGCCGCGGGCAGAACGACTCGCCTCGCCGCGCGCGAATAAACTCTCCTCGGCGCTCGCCAGATCGGCGGGCGCGAGAGAGTGCTACGTGCGCGATGTGATCGCGTGGGGTGCATCATGCACGCTCGCAAGACCTCTAGCCCACCCCGCGCCACCACCGCCCGCCGCCACCATGATCTTCCTTCTTCAACAAAGCCGAGCGAACGCGAAGAGAGAAGGAGGCAGAGTTGTTTCAGACATACTCCGTCCCACTGTCCGCAACTTGTTCGTCGCCTGCCTGCCCTGCTTGATCAGGATCAGCGATCGTCGCCATCGCCGCGAGCGCTATCACATGCTCGCGATATCTCTGGAGGCACCGGAATCTCTCTAGTGGCACCGGATGTGGCTGCGTGGCAGCACCGGAGATCTCCATGTCCCCGGGGACGCGTGCGTGTCGAAAAGGCAGCACCGGGGTTGTCAAGGAAGCCGACCTTGAGCAACCTCGTAATTGAGTCGAAGGGAAGCCCCTTCCCTTTGATCCCTCCCCCGCCGGGAGGGGGGGGGGTAGCGACCCCCCCCCCGGGTCAGATACGACGCCCCCCCCTGGGACTCCTCTTCCCCTGGGCTCCAGCCAAGCCGACCTTGAGCAACCTCGTAATTGAGTCGAAGGGAAGCCCCTTCCCTTTGATCCCTCCCCCGCCGGGAGGGGGGGGGGGTAGCGACCCCCCCCCCGGGTCAGATACGACGCCCCCCCCTGGGACTCCTCTTCCCCTGGGCTCCAGCCAAGCCGACCTTGAGCAACCTCGTAATTGAGTCGAAGGGAAGCCCCTTCCCTTTGATCCCTCCCCCGCCGGGAGGGGGGGGGGGGTAGCGACCCCCCCCCCGGGTCAGATACGACGCCCCCCCCTGGGACTCCTCTTCCCCTGGGCTCCAGCCAAGCCGACCTTGAGCAACCTCGTAATTGAGTCGAAGGGAAGCCCCTTCCCTTTGATCCCTCCCCCGCCGGGAGGGGGGGGGGTAGCGACCCCCCCCCCGGGTCAGATACGACGCCCCCCCTGGGACTCCTCTTCCCCTGGGCTCCAGCCAAGCCGACCTTGAGCAACCTCGTAATTGAGTCGAAGGGAAGCCCCTTCCTTTGATCCCTCCCCCGCCGGGTGGGGGGGGGGGCGACCCCCCCCCCGGGTCAGATACGACGCCCCCCCCTGGGACTCCTCTTCCCCTGGGCTCCAGCCAAGCCGACCTTGAGCAACCTCGTAATTGAGTCGAAGGGAAGCCCCTTCCCTTTCATTCCTCCCCCGGGGAGGGGGGGGGGGTAGCGGGGGGGGTAGCGACCCCCCCCCCGAGTCAGATACGACGCCCCCCCCCCGTACCGACCTTGAGCAACGTCGTCATTGAGTCGAAGGGAAGCCCCTTCCCTTTCCCTTCCCCGACGGGGGGGGGAGAGGAGGTCCCGGGGGGGGCCCCGGGGGAGTCCCGGGGAAGTCCCGGGTCAGATACGACACCTCCCTCCCCCACCTTCTCGTCCTTCTCCCCGCTCCCCCGAACCATCCCACAGCCCGTGCCTCTTGCTGCGCATTGCGAACAGGGTCGGCGGCACCGGCCGTCAGGCCTTCGCAATCGCAAGCGGAACCGGGACACATATGACGGACCTGCCGGGGGACCCGCGATGACCTGCCAAAGGATGAACCACTTGTGCGGGAACACGCCCAAACCAGGCCCGGCATCGGGTGGTACCAGAAGCGGCGCAGGGCGCCGGTCTGCACCTTGCCGAAACCCAGCACCTGGATCGTCCCGAACCGTACAATGCGGGCCGGACCCGCAGGCATGGGAGGCCCGCTGGCCGCGGCGGTGCCATGGGGGGGAGGCCACTCTCACGCGTCCTCATGACAGTGTACGCAGTGGCGACCAGTCGAGGCACCACGTCGTTTTTTGATTTGCGCGCGGGTGATCGTCTGCCGAACACTCCTGCCCGTGGCGCCGAAACGACGAGCGAGGGGCCCGAAGAAGGGCCGAAAGAAACGAGGGACGGACCAGGACCCGACAGTGCCGAGCGAGGGACCGACCCGAGCAAACAGGGACAACGAGAAAATCGAAGGCCCGAACAGACAAGCGATGCTGGCAAGACTGGTGAGACAATTTGAAGCCCGCGCCCTGGCTCCTGGGCTTCCAGCCTCAACCTCTGGCCAGCAGCAGAAATATACGTCAAGACAGCACGGCGGCGGGAAGAGCCCTTCCTCTCTTCACGAGCCTGGGCTGGGGAGGGACAGAAGGAGGACATAAAGGATGAGTGGGCGCAGGCGGTACGGGTGCCTGCTTCTCAGCGCCTCTGTGCCCACTCATCCTTAGCCTAGCCTAGAACCCTGACGAATCGGACAGGACACTACAGAGAGCAAGGCTAGAGAGGCAGAGAGCATGCCGCCCCCCGCAGCAGGAAGCGAAAATAATTTTCTTTGCTTCTCTTGGCGAGCCTGGGCGGGGGGGAGGACAAAAGCAGCACAGAAGGAGGGTGAGTGGGCGCAGGCGGAACGGGCGCCTGCTTCTCAGCGCCTCTGTACCCACTCATCCTCCGCCTACTAGTCCCTGGCGCGTAGCCATAAGACATCACGACTGTCCGACTGTCCGACTGTCAGAGAGAAAGCACAGACAGAGAGGCGCGCACAGCTATCCCCGCGCGGCGGGCGGGCAAGAGTCTTTTCTCTTTGCGAGCCTGGCCAGGGGAGGAATGACAAAAGCACAGACGGGATAAGTGGGCGCAGGCGGAACGGGCGCCTGCTTCTCAGCGCCTCTGTGCCCACTTATCCCAAGCCTACCCTACTTCCTGGAAGCTGTCCTCTGTAGCGGCCAGGATAGGGAGTACTGCAGAACAACACTTCTGGCGGCTGGTGTCGGGGATCCGAGTAGTCCTGCCAGCATCAGATAGACGAGACAGACCAAATATCCCTTGGCACGCCCGCGCGGCTCGGCGGGCAGCAGACACGCCAGAACCGTTACATCCACCCCACCTCCGAAGTATACCCCGAGAAATCTACGGGGCCTCTAAAAGCCATGCAGGATCAAACAATGCCTGAAACTTAAAGACATCGTGGGGGGCAGGAAAGGCATATATAACGTTGACATTGTCAACCGCAGTGACCTCACCGACTGGTTGATCAGTGCGGGGGTCACGACCATCACACATGCGTCGAAGCCGTGAGATGGTGCCAGAGGCCCGAGGAGGCCCAGTGCATGATTTAGTTAAATCAACTGCTTTCTTGCACGAGTAGCGGCCACATCGTCGACAAAATCTGATATTGTTTAGCCGCCTGATCACGTGCCCACCGCCAGTGGGAGAAGAGCACTGCGAACGCAATAGATAGCTCTTGGAGACTGAACTAGCCCAACAATTCACGCATCGAAAACGACCCGCTGAGGGGCCCCAGAAGTGCTCATGCAAGGCCCCGGAAGAGGCACCAGAGAGGACTAAGGATGGGGCCGTGGGGGCAGGGGACTCGTCAGAATCCGCCGCCCAAACCTTTTTGGGCACATTCTTGCAAATCCATGCTATACAATGCCCGATATACTCACCAAGATTGCGCACCAGCAAACCAGAGCGCTTGATACGGTCGTGCAGGACCGTGTCTAGAGTGTGTAGGTCGGCACCTAGGTTAGCAAGTCTGCCAGCTTGCTTATTACCCGCAGAGGTAGAATGGCCACGAACCTTGGTGACCTTAATTAGGTGATACCCGATATCTGAAGCCGCACGGTGGACACGAACCCACAGGGCTGCGTGAGTGGCCCATCCGTGCGTGGTAGCTTCATACCCCAATGCACAACCGTCCACGACGCACTGGGCATCAGTGACAAACTCATAGCAGTCAGAGGGGGCAGCATGGGTTAGATGAAATAAAAACGCATAAAGCTCAGCCCCTGAAACATCCTGGGTGAGAAAGGGATATACGCCATATGCACCAGCGTTAAGCCGAAGCCGATCATTGGCGATGGGCTCACCAAACACGTTGCGACTACGCGGGGCAAATGAGCAGACACCCCATCCACATCGGAGAGTGAGCGGCGAGGGGCCATGCTTTCCCGAGCCGTCTCCATACGCAGGCGACGAGAAGAAGGGGCCGTCTGTGGCTCCTTCCCAGACAGGGTCTGGGAAAGGTGGCGCAAGCAGGGAGCAATAGCGCGGGTCGGGAACCATGGCGGTGGTCCAGACAGGGTTCTCGCGGCACTGCTCTATGCATCGGGTGAGGGCTGGAGTCGGGCCGAACCAACGACGAAACTCCACAAGCCCATCACACTCATACAGGGTGTGAAACACGGGGTCAGAGGGGGCGACCTGGCAAATGGGGCACATTGGTTTAAAGTATATGCCCCCAGATATAAAAGTCCTCAAGGCACGCTGCTGGAGGACACCCCATCCTTCAGTCTTCTTAGACAAAAGGGAAAGAAGAGGGGGGAGGAAATGGGGGTCCAGACAGGTGACTGAAGGATGGGTGACGCTCAGAGGCCTGTTTCCAGGACCAAACAGACGCGTCGCGAATCACTAGTGCCACCACCTCACGAGGGGAAGTAGACGAAATATCAACATCGGTTCCAAGAGAAGTTCGCCATATTGTGGGCGACACCGCAGACCACCCAATTCTACGCATAGTGGCAACCAACATCTGTCCAGGGCCCTGCGATTCAGTCCACGGGGTATCTGGCGTCACCTTGGCGTAGGCAAACTGGAAAACTTGGTCTATCATTCCGACAGGAAGAAGAGAGTCCCATCTAGAGACAGTCCAGAGACGAATAACCTCAGCATGTGCATCAATAGCAGGGTCGGTAACACCATGCAACGCCAAATCCATCGTGACAGACCTACGCTTACCCGTGCCGAGACCAGCGTGGCATATAGCACGGACCTGACGAATCTGGTGGGTAGATAGACCGACGACGTCAATGCCGCACATAACAGTGGGCCGCAAGTTAGTGTTTACAATACCTGCAACCTTTGCACCAGCCTTCTTTATCTTCAATAGGCGTCGGGCCTTAAACCTGGCCTTTTTCAATCGACCAATAAGAACAGGACGAGAACGACGCCCCTGACGTAACTGATAGTCAATCCCGAGGTTTCGACACGAGAACTTGACTGCACCAGCGAGACGTGGAAGTTCAGCTGCAATGCTCTGAGCCAACTGGGGGTCAGTAGCCAAGAGCACGATTTTCTTCTCGGAGAGCGGTAAACATGCCGAGAAAGTAAGCTTGCTCATCAAAAGGCGCGACGCATCGGGGCCGATTTTGAGCAACTCCCTCTCCGAGCCGATCCCCAGGACCTGGACGTCGTCGGCGACGAGGCCAAGGTGCATATTTGGATACGACTGACGAAACGAATCCAGCTCGGGCATCAATAAAATACGCATAAACAGATCGGCGAAATAGCAACCTGCTACAATAGTCTTGCTAGCTCTGACCCACCCCCCAACAATTCGCCGCAACGCGACAACACGTGGGGAACGATACAGAGACAGGAAAACCCTCAAGAGTGCCGGATGAAACCCAAACTCACTAGCACGTCTTATGAGAAGTTTGTGGCGAACCTGTTCAAAAGCCTTCTGGATGTCGAGCAAGAGTGCAAACACAGACAAACCTTTGGCAGACGCTAACTCCGCGAGCACGCCCATGCGCCACACACATGCTCGGCAGGAATGACCGCGCACACCATGCACGTAGGGACGAGGGTGCAATCGCGCCCACATAGCACCATGCGCGTGCCTGAAGAACCGAGAGAACGTGCGCACACACGTCGTGAACAGGGCAGCCGTACGCTCGCCACCATCAGCCTTCGGGATCAAATTCATGATGAACACAGCGAGAATGGGAGGAAATCTACCCAATCGCAGGACAACGCGCCAGATACCAAACAGGGCAAGAAGAGACGAGTCGGAGAGCAACGCATGGCGACGTGGATGCATAGAGTCCAATCCCACCGACGTACGAGCTTTGTATCTGCGACACATCTGCCTGTACTTGTCCAGGGGCGGGCGAGGCAAGGATGCAAGACAGTCGGGCGGAAACGGCGGGAAATTCAGGGGAAGGCAAGGATCGTCAGGGTGCTCCTGCATGGGCTCCCAGATAGCATGCCAAACTCCTTCTCGCGCCTTAAGATGATGCTGCGGCGTGCCGACTGGGGCATCTGGGTTCGGGGTGGTCTTGTCAAAGGAAGCCCAATCCATAGATCCCTTGACGAATCGGTGCGCGGCAGAACCCCCTTCCTGGACAGATCGCATGGCCCATGATGTCCAGGATTGGTACCTCTGTGCCGATGCTGCACGTTCCAGAGCAGATGCGGACTCAGCCAAGACGCCCCGCAGCCAGTCTATGGAACCAAGACCTAGGGTACCAAGCCTGTTGGCATAATACCTCCACCACGACCAATCGGGGGGAGGACCACCATCGCGCTGCGAAGGACGATATCGGCGCAGGGCTTGACAGGCTCTCCGGTACGCGGGCCACAGCTGCTTGTCAGCAAGATCACACCTCCAGGAAACAGTCTGGAAACCGAAATCTGGATAATCGAGGGGGGCTCACCCCACTTGGTGTAATCCTGCGGATCTGGCAACTGGCAAAGGGCAAGCAACTCCTGGGCAGACGTCTTCAGCCAAGAAGAGGTAAGACGCTCCAAATTTTCCACAGAGTTGACTGCGTCAGGATCAGGAAAGGCATCCCAGGAAGGCGGGCAATTTGAGCACCCCACTGGCCGAATAACAGGGATGCGCGGCGGGCGCCGAAAAAAACGATACCAAATCAGAGTAGAGATCCCCACGAAGGGTGAGAGCGACAGGCTGATGCTTGGGGATCAGGGGGGTCTCCCAGACCTCACACTTAACTGCTGCCGAGAGCAAGGGGTGAACCACAAAGTAGTCAATCAACGACTGGGCACCCGCGGACTCATAGGCATGGCGATCTGGCGCAACAATGACCCCACCTATGAGCGTTAAGAAGTCCGTATTCTGCAAGCCCTTGGGGGACATGTTCCAGCCCCCTGATATAACAAAGGGGGTGGATATGGTCTTCATGACTGCTGCCACCTGCATCAGTAGCTGGGCACTGCGATCCTCGGCGCCTTCCCCCGTGTGCAAATAGACATTAGCCCGAGGGGTGCCTGAATCCACGACCCCATGCCATAGCTTCAGGACAAAACTCTCTGGAGACAGACTTGACAACAATCGGATCCAATACAACTTCAGAAAGACCTGGCATACTGCGAGACAAGGCCCACTCCTGAACTCAAGCCGCCTTTCTGAGTACTAACTGAAGGGTGGAGGTGCGCATGGAACCCATGCTTGTGAGCACGGTTGACTGCGAACTCGATAGCCTCTTCCGCACGGCAGAGTTCTTGCAAACCAACAGCATCAAACTGATCAGAATAAGCCTCCAGGAAAATATCGGCAGTGGACCAGGAGGTAACATTCACAGTAACGATGACCCAGTCCCGACGCGGCTTCTGTCCGAAGGCTGACTCGTCGGGCGGGGCATCCGATGTGCTAAAGGTCAGACGGGCCCTTGGGATTGGAGCCCCCCACCACTGCTGGGGTGTCGGCGGGGCCAAGGGTGGCGGTAGCCGACGGGGAAAACCTTCCTGACTGTCCCGACTGATCAACTGTAGCGCCAAGGGCATGAGCAGGACGTTTCGGCGCAGGCGGCAGTGAGGAAGAAGAACGGGGAGGAGCCCTGGCAACGCGTGTTGGGGAACCTTGCTGGTCGACAAACATCCTGGGCTACTCAGACTGGGACCGAGGTTCACTGGCAACACCAACAGGAACATAGCCAGACATAACGATACCCTGGAGGTCCCGCAACGCCTGAGCAAGCTTCTTGTCTCTCCGCACTGCCTGGGAAGCTGCAAAGACGTCCGCCACGGCTGATAGATCTGGAGGCGTGAAGCCCCCAGGGACTGGCTCGCTCGACGGGAGATCCTGCAACTTAGACTGCCACATAGCCATATCCTGGGCGACCCGCTCCTGACGAGAGCAGAGGGCGCCCCTTTCACTCTGAAGGTCCAGGATCTTTCGATCGAACTCACGGATATGGCTAGAGATCTTGTCAAACTTCTTACTGGCCCAGTGATGACGCTGCTTGTAAAACGCACGCTTCTGGGGAACGGTAAGCAAGTCGGACTTCTGTGCACGGGGACGCTGCACCTCATCCTGGAGACCCGAAACCTGATCACGAACATACCTGGTGGGCGGAAGCAGGCGAAGGGAGTCCAGCTGGCCCAAAAGGGCCTCGATAATCTGATCAATCTGCGTAACCGAGAACTCATTGCCATTGGTGTCGACACAGCCGCCATCAACGTCGTCGTCGACGTAATCTGCCCAAAAACCACGATCGCTGCCAAGACCGTCGTCGCCAGAGTCATACCCGAATCTATCCTGCACTTCCTCATCCAATGGAGCCTGAAGACGTTCATCCAAAGACCAAACTGGGGGAGTGGCAGTACCGTCACCAACATGACGATCATGGAAACGAGCACGGGGAGGAGACAAGACACGCTCACGGCCACTGCCTTTGCTCCTGCCTTTGCCGTCCTAGTCGCCTTTGCGGCCATGCTTTCCTGGGACCTGTCCTTTGGAGCGGCCAGGAAAAGGAGTACTGCAGAACTTACACTTTTGGCGGGGGCTGGTGTCGGGGATCCACGAAGTCTTGCCAGCATCGCGACAGACGAGACAGACGAGATATCCCATGGCGCGCCCGTGCGGCTCGGTGGGCAACACACACGCCAGAACCGTCCGAGCCTGCCGCACGGCTGCGGACAAGCTCGAAGCCTCGCGGCAAGGTTTCGAACTTGAGCCAAAATGGCTACGGAAAGGCACCGCGTCGTGTCGACCAGGGAGTCGTGGGGGAATCACATAGTCATCATGGTGTCCCTTCGCAGCGCTGGGGGCGCAGCCAAGAGCCGCAAGGACTTGTGAATGAACGCGGGGGGGTGCACCCAGGGGCCGCTGGCAAGACAGCCATGTCCATGGCCTCCTCACTGGGATGTGTCACGGCACTGGCACGTCCTCAACCAAGGCCCAATTCGCTGAGGGCCGCGGTGACCCGCTGAGGTGGCTGAGCCTGTCAGTTTTCCAGCCATGATGTCCATACACAACGCTGGGGGCGCAGCCAAGAGCCGCAGATACTTGAAAAAACGTGGGGGTGCAACCAAGTCGCTGGCACGACGCCATGCCGAGGGACTCCACGTTTGGCCCGTGCCACGGCACTGTCAGGTCCTCAACCTAGGCAGACTTCGCTGAGGGCCATGGGGACCTGTAGGGGTGGCTGGAACTGTCAGCTCCCCTGTCATGGTGTTCCTTCGAAGCGCTGGGGGCGCAGCCAAGAGCCGCACAGACTGGCGAATGAAGGTGAGGGGTGCCACCACGTGCCGTGGCACGACAACCGTGCCCAGGGACCAAAACACTGTCCCGTTCCCAGCCAGGGCACACTTCGCTGGTGAGCTGGACCTCCACTCCACAGGCCTCTGCCTTCCTGGTTGTTGCTCACACGCCCCAGTCACTCAAAGAAACCACGCGCAGAGAATGTCGCTGAGCGAGTCGCAGCGGCGGCCCCGGCGACACGCAAAGGGGGCGAACGGGCAGCGTGTCGCCCAGCACCGGGGGGCGGGAGGCCAGGAAAAGCTCGGGACGCAGACGTCCGGGGATCTGGCACCGTGCACTGGCCGCACGAGCCACCGCAGCCGTCGTCACCGCACACGAGACCCTGCGACACGAAGCCTGGGGTGCATGTCGGAGTCGGGTTGGGCGTCGCCGTCGGCTCCGTCGTCGGCGCTGCGTCGCAGTCGAAGCCGGGTCAGGCGTCGCAGTCGGCCCCGACGTCGGCGCGGGCGTCGCAGTCGGAGTCGGATTAGGCGTTGCCGTCGGCTCCGTCGGCGGCGGAGGCGTCGCAGTCGGAGCCGGATCAGGCAGTCGGCTCTGTCGTCGGCGCTGGCGTCGCCGTCGGAGTCGGATCAGTCGCAAAACCACACCTGCCACGCTGCCCGTGTAGTACTCTGGCGACGTGCGCTGGCCGCACGAGTCACCGCAGCCGTCGTCTCCGCACACGAGCCCCTGCGACACGAAGACTGAGCATGTCGGAGACGGACAAGGCGTTGCCGTCGGCCCCGTCGGCGCTGGCGTCACAATCGAAGCCGGATCAGGCGTCGCAGACGGTTCCGTCGTCGACGTTGGCGTCGCAGGAGGGGAGGATAAGGCGTCGCCGTCGGCACCGTCGTCGGCGTTGGCGTCGCAGTCGGGGCAGGCTCAGGCAATCTATGCTGTGCTGACCCGCTGGGGTGGTCGACGCTGTCCGGTCACAGGTCACGAGGTCCTCTCACAACGCAGGGGGCGCAACCAAGAGCCGCAGAGACTTGTGAATGACCATGGGGGGTGCGTCCTGGTGCCGCTGGGCACAAGCGCTGTCCCCTGGGCATCTACGCGTGGCCCGAACCAGGGCGGAAGCACTTCCTCGACCATATCACACTTCGCATGGGGGCGCAGCCAAAAGCCGCAGATACTTGTGAATGAATGGCGGGAGGGGGAGGAGGAGGAGGAGGAGGAGGAGGAGGAGGAAGAGGAGGAGGAGGAGGAGAAGAGGAGGAAGAGGGGGGAGGAAGGGAGGCGCAGCCAAGAGCCGCACAAACAGGTGAATTGGAGGAGGAGGGGGAGGAGGAGGAGGAGGAGGAGGAGGAGGAGGAGGAGGAGGAGGAGGAGGAGGCGGCCCTCTGTGACGGTGCTGACCGGTCTGGGTCTCCTCTGTTTGATCCCTCCACCGCTCCCTGTGGAGGATCTTCAGTCACCGCGGGGGGGGGGCCTGCTCGCCTGTCCACCTGGCGGGGGGTCTGTGCTGCCGCCTTCCATGGGTTCCGCTCGCCGCTCTCCAGGCACATCCCCCACTGCCGTCTCACGGTTCCGTGCCAGGACCTCATTCCCAACCTCAAGGGGCAGGGTGGGGCGTGTTATTAGGGTCACACGAGCACTGTGGTGGGGGGGGGTACGCGAAGCGTTAAGAATACCGGTATCCTTTGCTTGCCTATCTCGACCGTTCCGGGGGGGGCCTGTCAATTCGTCACCCTCACAGCGTGTTTCCTCCGACATACTCGGGACGTGCGTATTTTCCGCTCCGGGGGGGCCTGTCAATTCGCCACCCTCACAGCGTGTTTCCTCCGATGGAGAAGCACCGCACGTCCGCCAACAGCCCGTCAGAACCAAGAGGGAGGATGTATGAGAAACCCAATCGCGCTGATGAGTACGGTGTACAACTCGTAGTCAACAGAGAAGGTGGATCTCAAAGTAGAAAATCAAACTGTCCACGGTATAGCCACACGCGCAGCACGCAGACGGAGGAACAAATGACTGATGCCGACGGTAAAGCCACACACGCAGCACGTAGACAACAGCCAAGAGAAAGAAGTAGAAGTTCTGAACGAAACACAGGTCGAATCACATACCATGGTAGCAACTCGCAGGGATGCCACGAGGGGGTAGCAAGGCTACTGTGGGGAGACGGCCCACCACTGTTTTCTGTTTCCTGGGGGCCTGTTTGTTCGGGCGGCCCTTTGCCGTGTGGTGACCACTGCTCACTCCGCCGCTCGGACCCAGGTGCAGCTGCCACGGCCGAGTCCAGTCGACATCGAGGCCCAGCGCTTCGCTGAGGACCCGAACGTCGCACTTGTGGCTGCGGAAGGATTCCAGGAAGAGGTGGCAGGTTGGCGGGTCGTGCCGAGGCTGGGTCGAGCGCGCCCTTGCTGCCAGGCACAGACTGCCGCTTGGCGAAAGCGTGCCAGGTGCCAGTGAACATTGGTCCCAGTGTGACTTGGAACCGTCGCATCGCCTCGCCGGGTGTCTCCCCGGGGAGGTCGCACTGGACGTTGTTGATTCCTGTTTTGTACAGCTGTTGTCCCGTGTCGGGGTCCTTGGGCTCTGGCCATTGACGCGGGTCGGGCCCCTGGTGCCGCCGTGTATCCCGGCCGCAAGACTCCAACGTACCGGCCTCGTTGTCCTGGCTGGGGGGCTCGCGATCTGCTCGCGACAGCTCCGGCTGCGCGCATGGCAGGATTTTGCGGGGAAATGCAGGCCGCATGGTTGGCCGCCAGGCTGGGGTCGGAACGCGTCCGGCGGCCAGGGCAGACGCGGCCTTGTGGCACGCGGGGAAGGGTCCCTTTCGCTGGCGTTCGCCTTCGGGCCTGTGCCCGCTGTCGCTCCCAGGTGCGTCCCCTTTGGACAGCGCATGATTCTCTCCGTTCTCTGGGGTACCACTGGTTGTGCCGGGCGCGTGCACGCACTGCGGCACAACTTCCACAGCCGGGGCGCGAGCTGCTTCGCCAGTGGTGCCCGGGACGCCTTGCGAGGGCGCCTGGGGTTCGCCGTCCATAAGGAGCTCACCGACAGGGGAAGGGGGGCGAATAGGCGCAAAGGGGTGTCTCCCGACGAACCAGCGGATGGTTTCGCTGTCTTGCGTCTGGATGGTTGTTCCGTGGTCTCCCTGCTGGGTGTGCGGCGCTCCCAGAGGACTGCCGACGCACTGATTGCTCTGAGGGGGATATTCCGCGGCTTCCACAGCCTCCGCCGTCTCCGCCGTGACTTCCCGCTCCTTTTTCTCTGTCCTGCTGGTACTGCTGGGGGGCGCAGCCGAAAGCCGCAGTCACCGAAGCATTGAAGGAGGACGAGGGAAGGGCTGGCGAGGATACGCGAAGGGTCAAGTATCCAGGTTTGGCCATGGAGATCTCC
>CAUYUJ010017437.1:30000-60000 GCA_963575745.1 Prorocentrum cordatum
AGCCCTCGTGCTCCCTGCCAGAGAGCGGAGGAGGAGGAAGAGGAGAAAGACAAGAAGGAGAAGGAGGAGGAGATCAAACGAGGGGGAACGAGGGAAAAAGAAAAAGGGAGGAAGATGAAAGGAGGCACATGCGACAAGAGATCTTGGGGCACATTCTTGGTCGATCGTTGAGGATCCTGAGGTGCCCAGGATCTCCTGTGGGCCCCTGAGGCCATCGGGGAACGAGAAATTCCCGTGGAGCACGTGCTGGCAGGGCGATGTCTTCTTTGACGTGCCTACTGCAGCGAGGCCCGGCACAAGCTGCACGCTCCATGGGTGGAGCCGAACGGAATAGGCACGCACGCTGGGCCACCGAGCGCCTTGAGGATTACCGCGACCGCGGGGAAGCAATTCGGGGATGGACAGAACTCCCTTTAGTAAAATGTGGTTTGGTGGAAACGACCTCGGGCCCAAGCCTGAGGACCGCGGCGCCCTCTCGAGAACCGAAAACGGACAACTCACTATCGACGTGTCAGGGTGGGGGGTGGGGGTTCTGTGCACCCCCGAGCAATGAGGGGCAACAGAGAGGTGGCTCAAAGGGGGCGGGGGGGCCAGTAGCGACACCGCAAGGTCCTCAGGCGGGGTGGGCCATCGGGCCTTCTTGTCGACGACCAAAAGGCGACGTGGGGGTCGATGCCTTGCCCCCTAAGCCCAGGCCTATGCCCCCCTGACGTCGCCTCCTGGTTTTTCTGATTCTTCGGATGATAACTATGCTCCACTCGGGGGCGGCCAAGAAGGGGGCGTCCAAGAGGGGGGGGTGCAAATCATGGCCGGCGGCATGTGAGCGGCCCAAGGGGGGGGCCGGGGACGTAATGAAATAAGAAGAGGCGCCATGAAATCTGGGGAAATACCATGGCCCACACCATGATATCCACCCCCCCTAGTCATCACCCCCCTCTTGGCCGCCCCCAATCCCCGGCGGCCGTTCGGGACGATCCGGCCACCCCTGGAACGCCCTCGGCGAGGCGCAGCCGCTGAAGGCGCCGCGGGGCTGGAAGACCGCCGAGAACCAACAACATGCCTGAAACCTTCTAACGTTGCCTCCTGGTTTCCCTGATTTTTCGGATCATAAATCGGCTCTGGGCGGCCGTTCGGGACGATCCGGGCACACCTGAAACGCACTCAGCGAGGCGCAGCCACTGAAGGCGCTCCGAGGCTGGAAAACCGCCGAGAATCAGCAACATGCCCGAAACCTTCGAACGCTCTCGCCCACCAACGTTGCCCCTGAAGGGAAGAGGAGTCTGGTCAAGCACGCTCCAGTGCGCCGTGGCGGCCTGCGCCGGGTCTGGAGCCCTCCTGGGCGAGGTCGGGGGGAGCAGAAGGTACCGATCCTGTCACTCCACGGACCTCTCCAGGGGTGCGTTCTGACCAGAATATTGGGGAGAATCCAGCCGTCATGGCGACGAGGGCTCTCCAGGACGAGCAGCGGTATTGGTAACTTGTCCTCCCAATCAGAGATGCCAGTAACCATCCAGCGCGGTAAGAGGGCGGGGCGCGGGAGGAGGCCGAAGGGCGCCCGCGCTCCAGGAAACACTCTGCCCGAGCCCGCGCAGTCCCCCGTTTGAGGGGCGCGCCGGGCGAGGGAGCTAGCTCCAAAAGGAGGGGGGGACGCGGGACATAGGCTGGACAGTGGCGAGCCAGGGGAGGGAGCTCCAGGGAGGAGGAGGAGGAGGAGGAGGAGGAGGAGGAGGAGAAGGCAAACATCGCATCATTCCCCAAACGGTGCTTGCACTTTGGGCACCTTACCTCTCCTCGAAGGAACTGGGCCTCAAGCTTGGTCTGGCGGCTGACGTCGCCGTCGCCGCCCCGTCGCCGCCTCGTCGCCGCCCGTCGTCTTGGCCTGAAACTTGGTCTGGCGGCTATGTCATCGCCGTTGCCGCTCCCTCGCCGCCTCATCGCCGCCCATCGTCTTCCCCAACCAAGGCTTGCATTTGAGGACTCTCACTTCTTCCTCAAACAGTGCTTGCACTTGGGGATTCTCATTTCACCTCTGTGGAACTGGGCCGTGTCTTCGGTCTGGCGGTTATAATCCCAATGTCGCCGCCCCGTCACCGCCTCGTCGCCGCCCGTCGTGTGGGCCGCGGCTTCGGTCTGGCGGCTATGTTCCCGCCGTCGCCGCCACGTCGCCGCCTCGTCGCAGCCAGTCGCCGCTGTTGGATTGCACCACATAGATTGCACGACATAGATTGCACAACACAAGATGTTGCACAACATAGATTGCACAACATACTTTGCACAAGCAAAGCTGCACCGCATGGATCGCACCATCTAGATGGCACCACAAACATTGCCACATATATATTGCAGCACATAGGCAGCACGATGTGTGTTTCGCACCTGTGGCACGCTTTTGATCGCTCACAAAATAGATGCCACTACATATACTGTACATCATGGAGTGTACCATGTATGCATGTACGTATGTATGTATGTGTGTATGTATGTATGTGTGTATGTGTGTATGTGTGTATGTGTGTATGTGTGTATGTGTGTATGTGTGTTGTATGTATGTGTGTATGTGTGCATGCATGCAAGCATGCATGTGTGGATGTGTATATATATGTATGTATGTATGTATGTATGCATGTATGTATGTGTTCAGGAATGTAGGCATGCATGTTCGTGTGTCTGTGTGACGATATGTAAATACGTATGTATGTAGGTATGTAGGTGTGCATATGTATATGTGTGTATGTATAGTTGTATGTATGCGTGTGTGTATGTATGTATGTGTATGTGTATGTGTATGTGTATGTGTATGTGTATGTGTAGGTGTATGTGTATGTGTATGTGTATGTGTATGTATGTATGTGTGTATGTATGTATGTGTGTATGTGTGTATGTGTGTATGTGTGTATGTATGCATGCATGCATGTATGTATGTATGTATGTGTGTATGTATGTATGTATGGGTGTGTATGCATGTGTGTACGTATGTGTGGGTGTATGTATATACATATGGATGTGCGTAGGTATGTGTGTATGTATGGATGTGTGTAGGCATGTATGTGTGCATGTGTATGTATGTATGTATGGATGGATGGATGGATGGATGGATGGATGGAAAGATGGATGGATGGATGCATTGCACAACAGATATTCTCCTGTCTCAAAAGAGAATAGACTCTACGCCCCCCCCCCGGCGTTATCGGTCCCCCTTTCGGGTATGTAAATCATATATGATTATGACCACATGTCCATCCTAAACATGAATTTACACTATCCCAGGGGGCCGGGTTCGCCCCCCCCCCCCCCCCCCCCCTTAGGTTCCCTTGTACAAACCACTATGCGGCGACATGCTTTGTTCTAACATAGCACTTCTTCACGAATCCCTTGCAAAAACGGGACGGGGTGCACACGCGCGCGTCGTCGCGCGCGCATGCCGAAATCCTTCAAAAACCTTCGGTGCCGGAAGGATTTCGCAATCGAGTTTCCAAAAAACATACAAAAGCACAGGGTGTCGCAACACTGATTTGCTAAACAAGCTTCCGCGCGAGCTCTTGCGAAATCTTGAGAAAACCATAGGTTTGTCAAGATTTTCACAAAATGCGACCAAACAAGCTTCGCGCGCGCGCATGTCGAAATCTGTCGAACGCCCTTGCGAGTGTGCCGTCGCGAGAATCCTCTGCAAAAAATGCGACGAAGTGCAGACGCGAATGCCGAAATCCTTCAAAACCCATTGGTTTCGGAAGGATCTCAAAATCGTGTATCCAAAAACCCTACAAAAACACAAGGTTTCGCAACACCGATTTTCAACAAAAGCGTGCGCGCGCGCTCTTGCGTCGTCGTCGTTGTCGTCGTCGTCGTCGCCGTCCTCCCTCCTCCCGCGTCGTCGTCGTCGTCGCCTACGTCGTCCTCTGTCTTTCCTCGTGTTCGTCGTCGTCGTCCTCTTTGGCGTCGTGGTCGTTTCCGTCGTCGTTGTCGCCGTGGTCGTCCTTCCTCCTCCTCCCTCGTCGTCGTCGTCGTCCGTCGTCGGCGTCTCGTCGTCGTCCCTCCTATTTCGTCGCCGTCGTCGTCGTCGTCGTGTCGTCGTCGTCTTCCCTCCTCCCTCGTCGTTGTCGTCGTCGGCGTCGCCGTCCTTCCTCCTTCTTCGTCGTTCGCGTCGTCGCCGTCCTCCCTCCTCCGTCGTCGTTGTCGTCGTTGTCGTCGTTGTCGCCGTCGTCGTCCTTCCTCCTCCCTCGTCGTCGTCTTCGTTGGCGTCGTCGTCGTCGTCTTCGTCGTCGTCGGCGTCGGCGTCGTTGTCGTCGTCGAAGTCGTCGGAGACGTCGTCGGTGTCGTCGTAGTCGTTGTCGCCGGTGTCGTCGTAGTCGGTCGTAAGAGGTTCTGCAAACCAAGTTGCGGGTGGGCGGGTGGGATGTTTGCAAGAGCGTGGGATGTGTCAAATCATGGATAAAGTTCAACTGCAAAACATAGATGGCACCACATGTGTTGCACTACATCTGTTGCACAACGAAGATAGGACCACATAGATTGCACAACATGCATTGCGAAAAAAATACTACTAAACACACACTGTGTGGGATCCACACTGGCTAACATCTGATTTGGGGGAAACCAACAAATACCGATACCGCTACTCCCCGGGCCTCTCCCGGGGTGCGTTCTGACCAAGTTTTCGAAGCGAATCCAGCGGTGGCGACGAGGGCCTCCCAGGAGGCCCAAAGAGGGAAAACCGGGCGAGGGGGTAGAGGCATGGGTACCTCTTCCTCCTCGGACTTTTGCTTCGGACGATCCCCACCCAAGAACCGCGAGGCGGGATGCCCAGGGAGCACTGGCACACCTCGGGCATGGCGGCCGCAGCATGCAGACGTCATCCGTCCAAGGCACGCGGCGGGACACCCAGGGAAATCCCGCCACAGTTCGGGCCCGGCGGCCGCGGTGTGCATGGTGTGCGAGGCGGATCGGGAGCTCTCGTAGAAATCGAACAACCTCAACCTGTCTCAGATGAGGAAAAGGTACCCATACCTCTACCCTTCTCTCGTTTTCCCCTTTTTGGGCCTCCTGGGCGGCCCTCGTCGCCACCGCTGGATTCGCCTCGAAATCCTGGTCAGAACGCACCCCGGGAGAGGTCCGGGGAGTAGCGGTATCGGTACCTCTTGCTCCCCCCACTGTCGGTGAGAAATGATACGCCGCGGGAAACCCATCAGCGTGTTGGTGTTGAAAAACACATCTTTCCGTCGGCGGCGAGGCAGAGGCAGCCCGCTCCAGCGCACGGCTATTCGGGGCAACCGGAAGGCGAGTTGTCCAGCGTGCGTGTTGCAAGAGATACCAGGTCTTCGGACTAACAAAAAAAGCAGGAGGGACACGCTGCCGCGCTCCCGACGGCGGCGTACCATTTCCTACCATATCTCCCTCCGAGGAAGCAGGAGCGAGGGGGGTCACGAAGGGCAGCAGGGAGGAGTCGATACAACTCTGGCCGATGGGCCCCTGCCAAGAGGGGCAGCGGGCTTCGGCTAAGAGAGGCACTGAAGTGAGAGGCGGACCCTTGCAGCACATAGAGGCGATCGGACACCTCGCTAGGACAAATCCTGGGGCGCCTGACTCGTCATTGCACCGGCCTTGCAGACGTGCTGCAGCGGATTCCTGCGTGGATTTCTGCGTGGATTGTTTCCCGAAGCGGCGAGCGAAAAACGGAGTGAATGTCGCGTGGATTCTTTTCGGTCCATTCCTGGCCAGGAAGAAGCCACACGAAATTCACCTCGAAATCCGGAACGAAATTCTCCAGGACACCCCGGGCCCCCCCTATCGTTTTCCGAACGAACTCCGCACTGCGATGTTGGCGCCATGACAAATCCTGGGGCGCCTGACTCGTCAATCTCTCGGGATGCGAAGGTGCCCAAAACTTCTGTGGGTTCCTGGGGCCATCAGGGGATAAGACATTTCCGTGAGGCACCTGCTGGCAGACCGATCTCTTCGTTGGTGTGCCTGCCCACTAGTCGGAAGCACTGTGTGCTAACATGAGGTAGGAAGGCGTTGGAAGTAGATTTGGTTTCCTCCTGGCCCCTACAGAGGAAGGCAAAAAGGACTCCACTCGATGATCGGAGGGGGGAAGTGCCAAGAGCGGATTGGAATCTGGGCTTCCAAGAATACTTACCTACAACGACCGATGGGTACACTGTCGCGAAAGCGGAGCGGCCTGCCCTGTCAGCTCCGCTTGACAGCCTCGGGCTGTCGCGCCAGCGAGTGCGAATTCGACTCAAGGCCATTGAAGGCCGCTGACAACACACTACAGGCCGCTATACTAAACCGAGACGGCATGTACTGGAATGAGCTTCCAAAAAGACTCGCCCAGCACTTCGAGACGTGGCTCGCACGACATCAGCTCGAGCTGAAGAGCTACGCTTAGGTCGGGCGTCCCCCTACAGGTGGATGTGGGACGACAAAATAGAAAACCCTATACAAAAATCAATGATAGTCAAACATTTGCAAAAAAAACGAGTGGTCCCGAAACTATGTTTTGACTATGTTTGAATCGTCCTCCTGTAGAGGGACATGCCCGACTTAAGGCTACTAAGCCGAGGCGGCATGTGCTGGAATGAGCTTCCACAAGTATTCACCCAGCACTTCGAGACGCGGCTCGCACGACATCTGCTCGAGCTGTAGAGCTACGCCCAGACAGCGCGGCCCGCGGCGGCGGCGCCCTGCGACGACGACGACGACGACGGCGACGACGACGACGAGGACGAGGACGAGGAGGAAGATGAGGACGAGGACGAGGACGAAAACGAAGACGAGAACGAGAACGACGACGACGACGACGCGGGCCTGGGTCCGCGTTCGGCCGTTTGAGCGCGGCGTGCCCCGGGGCTGGGCGCCCGAGAGGTGTGGGGGCGGCGGGCGGCGGCCCCCACGGGAGAGACCTCCCCAGGTGGGGTCTCGGGATGGACGTGGGGGGGAGGGGAAGCGAGGAGGAGGAGGAGGAGGAGGGGGAGGAGGAGGAGGAGGGGGAGGAGGAGGAGGGGGAGGAGGAGGAGGAGGAGGAGGAGGAGGAGGAGGAGGAGGAGGAGGAGGAGGAGGAGGAGGAGGAGGAGGAGGAGGAGGGAGGAGGGGGAGGGGAAGCGAGGAGGAGGAGGAGGAGGAGGAGGAGACGTAAGCCCAACGAACCCCGCCGAAGAAACGAAGGAGCCACGAGGAAAGGCGAAGAACGCGGCAACCCCTTGAGCCGCGTGGGGTGTGACCGCTTAGGAGGAGGAGAAGGAGGCGGAGGCCTGAGGAGGAGGAGGAGAAGGGGCTTCTCAAAAGCCCTCGCGCCTTATGAGAGGCTTGCTGCGTTTCCGGGGAAAGCTCACAGAGCACTTCTCAGAAGGCCAGGGGACTTCCGAGCCTTCTGAGAAGGCCCGCTCTTTCCCACTTCCCCCCGAGGCTCGCCGCCGAGGATGGGGTTCGGAGGACTGCGCAGCATCGCCGATGCATCGCCGATGCATCGCCGATGCATCGTCAATGCACTGGCGACGTCGACGATGCGTCGGCGACGTCGGCGTGGCGTGGAGAAGATTGGGCTCCACATCGAGCCGAATCGCCGCGGCATCGGCGAGGCGGCGCGATCCCCCGACCCCATCTACTCGTAGGGCAGCGGGATCTATGCCTAGCCACTGCTCCGTGGCCAGGCCCAGCCTGAACGCAGCAGCAGTGCATACGCCACACCCTCCTGGCTTGGCCAGGCGGGCGTCTACACAGCTCCTGGGTTCAGGATGGGCCTAGCCAAGGAGCAGCGGATATGGGAAACCGAAAGGTGCTGATACCACTACTCCCTGGACCTCTCCCAGGGTGCGTTCAACCAGAAATTCGGGGCGGATCCAGCGGTGCCGACGAGGGCCTCCGAGGAGGCACCAAAAAAGCAGAAACGAGGAAAGGGCAGAGGTATGGGTACCTTTCCCTCCTCCGAGGACATGTACAGATCTCGTCGCCCGAACTCGGACCCCCTCTGGGAGGCCTAGACTAAGGTGGGGCGTGTCCCCCAACAGGCGGATTTGGGACGAAGAATGAGAACTACTCCAAACATGCCCGAAACAAATGCAAAAATAGTCAAACAAAGTCCCCAGACTATATTTATAACTATTTTTGTATATTCCTCCTGTAGAGGTGTTTTTCGGGTGTGTTTGGACTGGGGGTGGGGGTGCCTTTTCGGGGTCCAGGAATGAAAACCCACCTCCACCCCAAGTCCCGACCCCTTGAATCGCCGGCTCTGGGATGGACGTCGGGACGGGGGGTGGGGGTGGGCTTTCGCCTTCTGAAACTCGGGCCCCCTCGGGGAGGCCGAGACTCGCTCTGGGCCTGTGCAGCGGCAGGGGGTACCCCTGCGGGGCCGCGCGCGCGAGAGATCGGCGGCGGGGCCCCGGTGCGGCCCTCACCGCGCGTCCTTGAAGGGGCCCATTTCCCACCACCACTACCACAGGTGGGAGAGGGAGGAGGAGGAGGAGGAGGAGGAGGAGGAGGAGGAGGCGGAGGAGGAGGAGGCGGAGGAGGAGGAGGAGGGAGAGCGGGAGGAGGAGGGGAAGGTGGAGAAGGAGGAGCAGCAGGAGGAGGAGGAGGAGGACCTCCTCATGCTCCCTTTCTCCCCCGTTCTGCACCTGGTAGTGGAATGGTGGAAGATTTGCCCATCTCAGTCCTGACAGAGGGTGCACGTGCCTCGGACCAGCTGCCCCTGGACGACCAGGCGGCGCACCCGCAGCCTGGCGCCCTGCAGGCTCGCCGCGCCGTCGGGGCACGCGCCGCCCTTCGGGGCCCAGGCCACGCCCTGCAGGCTGGACGTCAGGACGGCGCCGTGGGCCCGCAGCGAGAAGAAGAGGACCTTCTGGCTCACCAGGGAGGGCGGGCCCGCCGCCCCCTCGGCCAGGTCGGCGAGGCGGATGGTCTGCTCCGCGTCGCCCTGTCGCAGAGTCACGATCAGCTCCGTCTCGTGGCCGCTGCTGGGGAAGCTCACGCCGACGTAGAACTCCTTCGTGGCGTCGATGACGGCGTCGGGCGCTGCACCGCAGGGTCTGTCGCTCTGGAAAAACCGCTCGGCGACGCAAGACTTGCCGTCAACCTCCGCATAACATTCGCCCTCCGCGTCGTCGCTCGTCCGCAATGAAACGGAATAGGCGGACCTTCCGTTAGTCTGCAGCAGGTGCACGTCTGGACAGAACTTTCCCCCTGCACTGCCGTCGCAGTAATCCTCTAGAGGAGCATAAAGCGCCAGTCAACAGAAGTTCTCGGAGGTCCGCGCGGATTTCGTGGATCTGCACTGGAGACCCAGGCGCGCGAAACGCTCCAGGGGAGGCGCTGGAGGCGCCGCCAGGGGCGCCCAGCGCCGATCCAAAAGATCCGCGAGCGCCGAGAATCATGCGTACGCGGCTTGTCCGCCGATCCTCGCTCCAAGAGAACTCCCCGCTCCCCTGCGGCATGATCAGGCCGACGAGCGCCGAGACGAGCTGGCCACCGACGGAGCCAGAGGGGACGCCCTCCAGCTGCACCATGAACTGCACCGAGCCGCCGTTCAGGTCGAAGCTGGCACGGGTGCCGACGCGGCCGCTTCCTTCGATGGTCCAGCCCTGGTCCTCCAGGGCGGAGGCCCCCTCGCCAGACTGCAGGTCGCTCACGGCGGGGCAGTATCTCGGCCCCTCCCCTGGCGGATCTGGCTCTGCACTGTACAAGTCCCACTTGTCGCTGTGGACCGTCTCGCACGGCTGCTTGTACATGAGGCACGTGCCGAATGTGTAACCGTACTCTGCCATGTCGCACTCGTCGCGGCCACAACGGCCGGGGGTGTTCCCCTTCTGCCAGTTGAATTGCACGCAGTCAGATCTTTCTTTGCAGCGGTCGGCACACTTCTGCGCGCTGTCCTCAGAGGTAACATCAAGGGGGGGCCACCAGCTCGGGGGGGGGCATCGAGCTGGAATCCGAGATACATCGCCTGTAGATCGGCGGTAGGCCCCCGATAGCGAATCCGCACATTCCTGGGCAGGGTAGGCTAACTAATGGGCCCCAATCGGCGATGAATGGGCGCTCGGAGATCGATGCATCCCCCCCCCGAGCATTGGCATGTCCCCGCCTTGCGTTGCCCCTGCTGTCCAGGATGACGAGCTCGCCCGTCCGAATCGAGGCCAGGTTGCGGCAGCCCACGCTGCTGCCGACGAGCTCCGCGGCGGCCTCCGAGACGAGCCCCGCGCTCCTGGCCCCGAGCGCCTGCCGGGCCAGGCTGCGCCAGCCGACCGCCCGCACCAGCACGCCCGCCACAAAGCCCGCGCAGGCCACTGCGGCACCGGCGGCCGCCAGGCGGCGGCTGGGCCTCCACCGCGGCGGCGCGGTGCCGGCCTCCTGAGGCTCGGAGGAGGAGAAGCTGCGAAGGATTGCAAAAAACCAAGGATTGCAAAAAACCAAAGGATTGAAGGATTGCAGAAAACCGAAGGGTTTTTTTTTTGAATCCTTCGGTTTTTTGCAATCCTTCGTCCAAGGTTTTTTGCAATCATTCGGTTTTTTGCAATCCTTCGAGCATCAACTGTCGGGGCTCCGCGCGGCTTTCCGAGAGCGGCGCCGGGACCCCTGGCGGCGCGCGCGCGCGCCAGGGAAGGGGGGGGCCGTCGCCGATCCCCCGGCGGCCCCGCGGAGCGCGGAGCTCCGACAGTGTCGGCTCGTGCCGGAGGGGGGGCGGCTCCTCGAGAGGCGCCGCGGGGCCGCTCCCGACGCGGAGCTGCGCGCGCTCCGTGCCGCTTTCGTCGCCTCTCGACGGAGCCATCATGGGGGCCTCGTCGGCCATCGCTCTGGGAGGGGCTCGATGTACACCCTGCGAAATGCTTTAGAAATCATGGGTTAAGAAATTCATAGTCTCAGAATCTGAATGAAAACCCCGAATGTCTGTTAAAATCTTGGGATTTACATTGAAACATTAAGAATAATCGAGCCTCTGGCCGAAAACTTGGGTTTTCTTAAGTATCGCCGAGAGTGTATGCGCCTCGTGGTTTGGTCGGCTGAGGAGCTCGGTGCACAGGACGCCCCGGCTGCCCCACCCGTGGGACGCTCGAGCGTCTGCACGCCGAGCTCTTCCGCCGAGCTCCCTGGCACACTCTGGTCGACGATTCGCGCCGGCGCCATCGAGGAGCTGGCCATTCCTAGGCACTCCAAGACGGCGCCAGCGCGAATCGTGACGTCAACGGCCCCCATCCCCCGACACGCTCCCCCTCGGTGGTCACGCCCGCCGGTGTACGGCTGGCGCTGGCAGAATAGCGCGCAACATCGATCTCCGAAAAGCATGCTGTCCCTGTGAGGCGATCCCCCGCGAGGGCCCCTTTCAGGGGGACGTAAGACCTGGGTACAGGGGACTCGGAAATCCCCGACGAGGTCGTCAAAAAAATGACGAGGCCGAGCCTGCATTTTGACGAGGCCTCCCGCTGCAGACACCCCACGAAACTCCTCCTCGTCAAAATCCGAGGCGCGGTCGTCAAAAAACGATGGCGAACCCGAGTCCTGGCAAACCCGGGTCTTACGCTCCCCCGATCCCTGTGAGGCGATCCCCCGCGAGGGCCCCTCCTGTGAACTCCAGTCTCCCGGCAGTGCTTCCTCGGTGCACGCCGTCCCCGGGGCGGGGGGGATGACGTGTCATACGCGGGCCGGCGGCACCACGATCGCACCCCCGCTCCACAACGCCCAAGCTATAGCGTGCGCTCGACGCTCAAGCAGCGGTGTAAACAGCTGGCGTGCGATCGAACAACTTGCGTAACGAGTGAACGAGCATGCGATCGACGCCAAAGCTGGCGCGCGATCGAGCCAATGCTGGCGAACGAGTGGCCTCCAGACGACGTGGTCTATACATCGAGCCCCTCCGACGCTCCCGCGCGCAGAGGGAGCCTCCGCTCGCGGGCGGCAGCGCGTGCTCGAGCTCGCCCGAGGAGGAGGAGGACGAGGAGGAGGAGGAGGAGGAGGAGGAGGAGGAGGAGGAAGAGAAGGGTGGTGATCACCGCATAAGGGAAAGAAGTCCCGAGCGGAGCAACACGCACCACGACCGCGACGACGCCGACGACAAGGACGAGAGGGACAAACGTGGTCAAGTCCCCCATCCCTCCCCGGGTCCCCCCTCCAGGCCTTCTCCCCAGGAGGAAGAGACACGTGGTCAAGCCCCCCTCCCTCCCCGGGTCCCTCCCCCAGGCCCTTCCCCAGGAGGAGGAAGAAAAAGTTGTCAAGTCCCCCTCCCTCCCCAGGTCCCTCCCCCAGGCCATTTCCCCAGGAGGAGAAAGCAACACGTGCTCAAGTCCCCATCCCTCCCCGAGTCCCCGCCCCAGGCCCTTTCCCCAGGAGGGGGAAGAAAAACTCGGTCCAGTCCCCCTCCCTCCCCGGGTCCCTCCCCCAGGCCCTTTCCCCAGGAGGATGAAGAAAAACGTGGTCAAGTCCCCCTCCCTCCCCGGGTCCCTCCCCCAGGCCCTTTCCCCAGGAGGGGGAAACACGTGGTCAAGCCCCCCTCCCTCCCCGTGGTTGCGGCATAGGTTGCGCCCCCGGCCGCCAACGCTAACATCGTCGCGTAACAGGTGCGACCAGTCAGTCAGCCAGTTGGAGGTTACTTCGCTAAAAATAAAATCAGTCCAAGCCCCGAAGACACCGCTAAACACACCACGAAACCCCCCACGACACACCCGACGAAACACCCCACGACCCACCCCACGAACCACCCCGCGAACCACCCCACGAAAGTACGCCACGAAAATACCCACGCACCACCCCACGAACCACCCCAGGCAACACCCCGCGACCCACCACACGAACCACGCCACGAAACACCCCATGACCCGCCCCACGAAATCACCCCACGACACACCCCACGAACCACCTCACGACCACACCCCACGAGACATCCCACGAAACCACCCCACGAAACCACCCGACGAACCACCCACAGACACACCCCACGAACCAACCCACGCCACACCCTCGCGGGGTCAGCTTTGCATGGCTGAGGTTTCTCGGGCTCGGACGTCTTCCTCAAAGGCATGCACTCCCTGCGTAAGGTGTGGCAGGAGCGCTATGGCAAAAGCGTGGAGATCATCAGCACATTCCAGGCTGAGCGCAGCGTGTTGCAACAACAGTTTCTAAAGAAATACTTTGTCGACACACGGCTCATGGTTCGCACTGTGGAGGAGCTCAGCCGAGCACGCGCAAACGATTTGAAGAGCCAGCAGCCCGTGATCGGCCCCCCGTGGACTTGCTTGCTGCGGGCTTTGTGTGCACTACCAAGTCGCGGATGAGGAGTACCACAAATTGAGCTCGTCTCAGCCCTTGCCAGACGGGCGAGGGCGACACCGGGGTGGTATATCGATACCACATATTCCACGTCAATTATTGGTTCCACATTTGTTTGTTGGGTTTCGGTGCTTCTTTTTTGGTATGTGTGGCTTCGCTTTTCCGGTATTTTGGAATTTGTGGTCTCTTATTTCCGGGCAAGAAAATGCCCGATCATCGTTTCCTGAACCCGTGGGGCTCATCAACGCATGAGTTTTGCAGACCAAGTTGCGGGAAGGTGGGTGGAATGATTGCGCGAGCAGTGTAGTTGACAACTTCAAGTTCGGCAAGTAAATGCACCACATAGGTTGCACTGCATAGGTTGCACCGCGTAGATTGCACCACATAGAGTGCACCTCATAGATTGCACCACGCAGGTTGCATTACATAAGTTGCATCGCATACATTGCACCACACCGATTGCACCGCGTAGACTGCAAGAACCTACTGTTTGGGGCCCACGCTGGCTAACATGCGTATTATTCACTGTACTTTTCAAACGTCATTTTCCGCGGCGCCCGCCAGGTGATTTTGCTGCACCTCTTCGCCAAGTCGGACGTTGATCTTCTCTCTGATACTGTACGCTGCAGCCCTCGGCTAAAGTCTGACCAACGCACATGTATATATAGATATTATGAAAGAAAAAAGGAGGAGAAGGAGGAGGAGGAGGAGAGGTGGAGCGGCGCGGCGTGGAGGCGGGAGGAGAAGGAGGTCGCGCGCGCGGGCCACGGCTGCTCCACCCCCGTGCCTCTCTGTCCTGCTGCTCCCCCTTTCCCCTCTTTCTCCCCCGACGGGAGCGGGGGGCCGAAGGGAGGAGCGAGACCAGGACGCGGGTGAGCTGCCCAGGCAGGAAGGCCCTCGGTTCTTGTCCGGGCGGGCGCTGGGACAGCCCCCAGACCCCGAGGTCACGATCGTTGCTCACAACGTGGACCCCCGAAGGTCTACTTGAATCACCGCGGTGGTCGCTACGGGGATAAAGGGGGTTCAAGGCGGATGCTTAGGGTGGTATGTCTGGCCTAACCAAGTTCATGAGTGGGTTACACAATTTCCTCAAGTAACTCAGCGGGGGGGTAAGATAACTCCGCTAAACGGCGGAGCTCATTGAGCCCGGACCTTCACCCACCGAGCTATGTAGGGTATTTCTTATGACCCGCTTATCAGCTAGGTTAAATGAGATATGACCAACCTCAGCATCCACTTATGACCCCTCATCAAATTAACAACCACCGCGGTGTTCCAAGTAGACGCCTTCCCCAAGACCGACTCTTCAGTCCGAGTCGTTCTCTAGCGGTCCCGCGGCCCCGCTAGGGCCCCTCGGAGGCCGAAAACTGCCGAAAACCCTGCGTCGTGTTTTTGTTCACATCGCGAAGGGGTCCGATTTTCGGGCCATAACTCGGGTCTCCAGCGGCCGTTCGGGACGATCCAGGCCCCCCGAGAACGCTCTCGCCGAGGCGCAGCTGTCGGAAAGCACCCTGGGCGGGAAGGGTTGAACAGACAACGAACACCTCAGTAAACCTAGGAGCAAACCTTCTGCCGTGATTTTGCTCAAGGCGCGAACGGGTCTGGGCCCCGAGGCTGCACGGGCCCTTGGCCGAACCCGGCGCAAACCGGGGCGGGGGCGGGGGCGGGCGCAGCCTGGTGGCGCCCGCTGGTGGCAACGGCGCGGGCAGCGACGCGGGCGGCAGCGGTGGCGCTGCCGCCGGGGCCGCGTGCGCTGTGGATCGGCTCTTTCCCGTGGGGTCTGCGCCGCGTCCGAACTGGCGAGTCGGCCTGCGCGTGCCCAGAGCGCCGAAGAATGACTGTTTCAACTGGCAGTTGTTCCTTGATGTTTCGGCCACTGGGGCCAGTCATCGGGCCCCAGGATCATCCGAAACAGCTCTGGGGCGAAGAGCTACCCCCAGGGAAGGGGTCGGGACCTCTGGGGCCGCGCACAGAAAGCATCATATCGGCCGATGTCGGGATGGCGTGGGAACGCCACGCCTTCCATCGCAAAACCATCGAAACCCAAGAGACCCAGGGCGCAGGGTGTTTCCTGGCATGGGCCTCTACTGTAAATGGAAAGGCCAAGAAATGTGCACCTTGCTCGCCCCGATTGGGCCCCAGATGGCCCCTTTAAGCGGGAGGCGAGGCAGCCCGCCGGGGGCTAGTAACACCCGGCCCCAGCGAGACAACGGCTGCCTTCCCTGGGCCTCCTGGAAGCTCCTCGTCGCCACGGCCAAATCCGCCTCGGAAAGCGGGTCAAGATGGACCCGGGGAGGGGTCCGGGAACCGATTGTGAACAGATTTGGGCGAGAAGCGCGAGACACTGGACCCTCCCGCCAAGAAGCTCAGCACCGCTCGGCGGTGTCTGACGCGGGGGCAGCCCGAGCCCCCTGGGGGCTTTCGGGCGCTAAGCGTTTCCATCGTAGAGGTGGTGTACGGAGCGACTGCGAGCTCGAATCCGAGCCCTGCTCCTTGCCCTCCCCCCTCCTCCTCCTACTCCAGCCACATCCCCTCCTGGTGCACTCCCTCCCTCTGCCCAGCAGGCCAATAAGGGAGCAGCCCAACAAAAAAACGCGCCTCCGTCGCTGTGCTTGGGGGGGTCATCGACGCAGTGAACAAGGCTCGGCGGCAAGCACTGCGGCGGTTCAATGACCATCGCCTGCACCATGGTCGTCGAGGTCGAAGTGGGAGCGAACATCTCGAGCTCGGGGCACCCCACTGGGCTCACCCCACAGGGAGGGATCGAGCCCTCATGGCTGGAAAGAGACGGGGGTGGGGCAAGGGAAATGGCAGATTGCGAGAGAGCGGAAGGGCGAAGGCGAGGAAAGGAATGGGAGGGAAGACGCCACGCATGCGATCATGGACCCCTTGTTACCCCTCAACCTTGGGCGGTATGCGCAAATTTTCTGACGGCCTTCGGCGGTCTTCGCCGGTTTCTGGCGGTTTCTGGCACTCTTGGACGCGAAAGCTGGATGGCTGGAGGATTATGTTGAGAACACATTACGCGCGTTATGTGGCTGGGTGGGTGGGCGGGTTCGCTGGCACATAACTTAAAACAGCCGCGCCCAGCAGCTCGACTTAAACCCTATGGGGGCCCTATGGGGACCCGCTTGGAACCCTATGGGAGGTCTGTGGGGACCCTACGGGAAACCTATGGGAGTCCCTTGAGTACCCCATGGAAACACTGTTTTGCCGATTCATCGCGAACTCGGGCAAATGCTTCATTAGGTTGCTCCTGTCATGGTGTTCTTGTCCATGATATTCGTGTACACCTTGCTCAAGGGAAGCCGTAAGGTCGCCCCGGCAGTGTCAAGCACCAGCAAGCCGTGGCCGGCCTGAACGTATCAAATTCAATATGTAAGGTGTGTGAACATGTTTTTGGGGGCCTCGGGCACGCCCCGCCCCACCGCTGAATACGCGCACAACAATGCCTGCATACCACAATGCTGGACTCCACTACGCCTGTGTACACCGCAGCTGCCGCCGCAACCAGCGTGTGCGCTGTGCGCACCGACCTGCCTAGTTTCGTTCACTGTCGAGTACGCCGCCGCGCCTGTGTGGGTGCCACGATAGCCTGCGCGCGCCAGCGCCTCGACATGCCACAAGTGCATGCGTGCCTGCGCACACAGCAAACACGCTGTCCGCGCATTACGTACAATATACCTGTGCGGTAAGCCTAGCCGCTAAGCGACAGGCGCTGCTGCAACGGTGGTGGGTGGGGCGGCGGGCGTTGTGTTCTCCACTGCGTGGGTGGGTGGGTTGGGGTCAACACCACGCGCGCGATGTGCCTCACCAAAAACTGCATCTCTTGCGGTTGCCAAAGGGCCCGGGATCGAACACTAACGGGGGGCATGGCGACCCCAATCCCCGGAGATGGTGGCTTTTCGACTGGACGATCATTTTGGGAGGGTGCGCCGCTGGATCTCCCCAAAAGGGGGGAGGGGGGGGGAGGTTAGGACCCCCCCCCCTTCCCCGATCCGTCGTCGGGGAAACCCCTCTCCTCCCCCCCTTCCCCGATCCGTCGTTGGGGACCCCCCCCCCCTTTCCCCCGTCCGTCGTCGGGGACCCCCCCCCCTCCCCCTTCTCCAAAGGAGGGGGGGGGTCCAACCCCCCCCCCCCCCTCCCCCCCTTTGGCCGCAATCCCCCCCCCCCCCTTTCGCCACGCTATTCATTTCTCACTACCCCCTACTCACTACTCACGACTCACTACTCACTATCCACTACTCCCTACCCACAACCCACTACTCGCTATTCACTACTCCCTACTCACTATTCCCTTCTCCCTACTCACTACTCACTACTCACTCCTCACTACTCACTACTCAATACTCATTACTCACGAAGCACTACTCACTACTCACTACTCACTATTCACTACTCGTTACCCACTACCCACTATCCACTACTCACTACTCACTACTCACTACTCATTGCCCACAAAACACTACTCACTACCCACTACTCGCTACTTGCTACTCCCTACTCCCTACACAATACTGACTACACAGTACTCAGTACTCACTACTCGCTACCTCAATACTCGCTGCCCAATACTCACTACTCACTCCCCGCTACTCACTACTCACTACTCAGTACCTACTATTCCCTACTCACTAGTCACTACATAGTCTTTAGTTACTAGTCACAACTCACTACTCACTAGTCACTAGTCACTACCCACTACTCACCAATCGCTACTCATATTCGCTACCCACTTCTTACTACTCACTGCTCGCTACCCCCTACTCCCTACTCCCTACTCCCTACTCCCTACTCCCTACTCACTACTCACTACTCGATACTCCCTACTCGTTACTCACTAATCACTACCCACAACCCACGACTGACAACTCGCTACTCACTACTCACTACTCACCACGCCCTACTCGCTCCTCACTACTCACTACTCGCTACTCCCTACTCGCTACTCACTACTCACTACCCACTGCCACTACCCACTACTCTCTATTCATCACTATTCACTACTCACTACGCACTACGTACTACTCAGTACTCACTTCTCACTACTCACTACTCGCTACTCACTACTCGTTACTCACTATTCACTACTCACTACTCACTACTCACTACGCACTACGCACTACCCACTACTCACTACTCACTGATCACTACTCGCCACCCACCTACTCACTACCCACTACTCACTACCCACTACTCATTACTGCATACTCCCTACTCAGTACTCACTACTCGCTACTCGCTACTCACTACTCACTACTAACTACTTACTACTCACTACTCACTTACCAGTACACACTACTCAGTTCTCACTAATCACTACTCCCCACTCCCTGCTCCCTACTCTGTACTCGCCACTCACTACCCACTACTCACTACCCAATACTCAAAACTCACTACGCGCTAACTCACTACTCACTACTCACCACTCCCCACTCCCAACTCCGCACTCCCTACACAAGGGGGGGGGGGGGGCGACCCCCCCCCCCTTTCCAGTGCCAAGGGGGGGAGGAGGGGGGGGGGTCCGGACCCCTCCCCTTCAAGGGAGGGGGGGAGGGGGGGTTCGGGACCCCCCCCCCTTAACGGGGGGAGGGGGGGGGGGTCCGGACCCCACCCCCCCCTTGAAGGGGGGAAGGGGGGGGGGGTTCTGGATCACCACCCCCCGTTAGTGTATTCAGGGGGATCCACTAGCGCACTTTCCCATTTTGGAACCCAGCGCGGGGGGATCTGCGATGGGGGGTCGTCCATCCTTCGTGGGCGGCCAAGCGGGAGGCGTCCAACAGGCTGGGGTGCAAATTATGGTTGGCGGCACGTGCGAGGCCCAGGTGGGGCCCAGGGATTGAATGAAACAAAAAGAGGCACCATGAAATCTGGGAAAATATCATGGCCCACGCCATTATATCCATCCTCCCTAATCGTCACTCCCCTCTCTGCCGCCCCCGAATCTCGGGAGCGGCAGAGAGGGGGGTGATGAAGAGAGGGGGGGGCATCAGGGTTCGAGGCAAGTGTTGCGCACAGCCCGCAGGGCTACGCACGCGCGAACGTAATCGGATATCATGGAAACCCGCTGACCGCCAGAATCATTGGTTCAGAACCAAAGCCAGCCAGTCATATTGCGGCCCAGTCGCAAGCAACGCGAATGCACATCAATCGCAACACAACCAGAGGCCAGTCGCTACGAACTGAATTCAAAACGCGCGCGCATAGGTCGATCAACGAAGCGTTATTGGCCGTGCTATCCAGCCGACCTATTCGTGTCTTCGCAACCCCCGGGGCCCTCAGATTCCGAGCATTTCGTAGCCATGACGACGCGCGTTGCCAGACACCCGCCGTCGAGCACCCACTGGACTCAATGGCCCAGGCACTGGCGACAGGGCACGGGCCAGGGCAACTGGGCAATGGGGCACGGGCCACGGGCAACAGTCCATGGGCCGCGGGCCACGGACCGTGAGCAACGGGCCGCACGCCATGGGCCACGAAGCGCCCCGGGGGCCACGGGAACGAGGAGGCTGCCCGGGAGAGGGGGTGGAGCGACGGGGGGGGAGGCAGGAAGGGAAGGCGGGATGGGGGCGGGGAAGGGGGGAATCTGAAAAAAGCGCATGTGCGTCGGTGAACCGCGTGACCTGGCCATGTGTTTTCGCAGAACTCATGCCCACGCGAATCCCATAGGGATGTGACATTGTTGTTGATTGTGACTCTGGGGTACGTGGGGGATTTCTTGATCCTTGGCATGTGTTCTCGCGGAACTCCTGGCCACTGCAAGGTGTTCCCGGCAGGCCAATGCCATGGGTTCTTTCGGAACCCATGGTCGTTGCCATGTGTTCCCGGCAAGCTCGTGTCCGTGCAATTTGGTTTCTGGAGATGGTATGGCCACTGTCATTCTTTCTCTCGGAACTCATGGCCGTGGCCATGTGTTCCTGGTAAACTCGTGTCCGTGCCATGCGTTGTATGGGAATGTCATGGCCAGCGTCATGTGTTCTCTCGGAAATCGAGGCCAACGAGCGGATTGAGCGCCACCATTTGGCACCGCAAGGTTTTCGCGATCGGCCCCATCGCAAATGCGCCGCGGCGCCGCGAGCCGCGGCATCGCGGGGACACGCGGCCATTGAGGTCACGGGCCAGAATGTCGAGAAACCACGGGCCGCCACGGGACCATGGAGCCGCGAGCCACGGGGCGCTCGGAGCCACAGTGCAACGGAACGCAATAACAACGAACATCTGCAACGCGGTAAGTTCGCATTGCGCCACTGGTGAAGTATGCCTGCCGACTGCGCGGGCACAACGATCTTACACAGCGGGTGCAAACAAACGCTATGGCTCTTAGTTTAGAAATTCATCATGCACTGAGTCATCATACGCACGCACCCATTGTCCTCACCCCCCTCTTGGCCGCTCCCGAGAATCCTGGATATGGGCGCATCCGAATATACCCCCCAGGATATATCCCTGAGCTTGCCCTCCTTGCCTGCGCGGCCTGCGCTTCGGGGGGGGGGGCTCGGAGATTGGGGGCGGGACATCGCCTGCGACACACTCACAAGATGGGGCAGGGGGGGGGGGAAGAGGAGGCAAAGGGAGGAAGGACCCAGGACCCAGGCATGGGGGGGGGAAGAAAGCCCCAAGAACCACCCAAAACGGCCCAAGAGAGTGCCGCAAGAGGCCTCCAACACGGCGAGACACCTTCCGGAAGAGTGCAAAGACAGTCCAGGTGAGCATGAATCTAGCCCAGGACGGCGCCAAGACAGACCAAGAGAGCCCTGAATAGGCCCACAGCGGATGCGAGACTGCTCAAGAGGGCGCAACGACGACGACGACGACGACGACGACGACGACGACGACGACGACGATGACGGCAGCGGCAGCGGCGGCGAAGACGACGACGACGACGACAGCTCCTCCTGGTCCTCGTGGTCCTGGTCCCGCTCTCGCTCCGCCTCCCCCTCCCCCTGCCGCCCCCGCTCCTCCTTCCTCTCGTCATCCCCTATGCCCGTGTCCTGCGGGGCGCCCGCCCCCCTTGCGCGCCGGAGGTGCCCACTGCATGCAAGTCGATGAATAAGGCCCGATCTGACACCCGACTCGGAGACGAAAGGATTCAAAGCAATGGGAAAGGATGGTCGGGAGGGGCTGGATATCATATGGCGCGAGCGCGCCTAGCTTATCCCCTCCACATCTTCAACCCTCAGCATCATCATCATCATCATCATCATCATCATCATCATCATCATCATCATCATCATAATCAGCATCACCATCATCATCAAAGCATCATCGTCGTCATCATCATCATCATAATCATCATCATCGTCATGATCATCATCATTATCAGCAACAGCATAATCATTATCATCAGCATCATCACCATCACTCTCATCAGCATCCTCATTATCATCATCATCATAGTCAGCATCAACATCACCATCAGCATAATCAGCATCACAATCCTCATCATCAGCATCATCATAATCGTAATGATCATCATCATCAGCATCATCATTACAATCAGCATTATCAGCAGCAGGAGCATCATCAGCATCATCAACATCAACAGCAACCAGATCAGCATCGTCATAATCAGCATCAGCAGCCGCATCATCATGTTCATCTTCACCATCCTCCTCAATCACTACCATCATCATCAGCAGCATCAGCATCAGCATCAGCATCAGCATCATCATCATCATCATCATCACCAACTGCACATTCATCATCATCAACAGCCTCATCAGCATCATCATCGTCCTCAGCATCGTCACCACGGTCATCAACAGCATCATCGTCATCCACATCATCATCATCAGCATCATCAGCATCGTAAGTAGCATCATCATGATCAGCAGCAGCAGCAGCATCACCACCACCACCACCACCACAGTCATCATCATCAGCAGCATCATCATCATCACCATCATCATCAGCAGCATCATCATCAGCATCATCATACCGTCGTCATCATCATCAGAACATGCATCAGAATCGCCATTGTCACCATCACAATCATCGTCATCAGCATCATCATCAGCATCAGCAGTATCATCATCATCATCATCATCATCATCATCATCATCAGCATCATCATCATCTGCATCATCATCTCCATCGTCATCGTCATTATCATCAACACCATCATCATCAGCATCAGCATCGTCATCATCATCATTATCATCAGCAGCAGCATCATCATCAACATATGCAACAGCAGCAGCAGCAACAGCATCATCAGCAGCATCCTCCTCGTCGTGCTCCTGCTCCTGCTCCTCCTCATCCTCCTCCTACCTCCATCCTCACCCGCTGTCTCCATCGTTCCTCATCCTCCTCATGCTGCGTCCCCTCCTCCTCCTCCTCCTCCTCCTCCTCCTCCTTCTCCTGCTCCTCCTCGTCGTCCTCCTCCTCCTTCTCATCATCTTGCTCATCCACCCTCCGCCTTCGCTTCCTCACGCTCCCCCTCTTCCTCCTACGCCTCCTGCCTGTCCCCTCCCCACCCTCCTCACCCCTCTCACCTCGCTCCTCGTTTCTCCTCGGGCTGATCCTCCCTCCTCCTCCTCCTCCTCCTCCTCCTCCTCCTCCTCCTCCTCCCCTCCTCCTCCTCCTCCTCCTCCTCCCCATCATCATCATCATCATCATCATCATCATCATCATCATCATCATCATCATCATCATCATCATCATCATCATCATCATCATCATCATCGTCATCATCATCATCATCATCACCACCATCATCATCATCATCATCATCATCATCATGACCGTCACCATCACCACCACCACCACCATCATCATCATCATGAACATCAGCAGCATCATCATCGTCCTCATCATCGTCATCATCAGCAACAGCAGCATCATCATCGTCATCATCATCATCAGCATCATCATCAACATCAGCATCAGCAACATCAGCATCATCAGCAGCATCATCATCAGTATCATCAGTATCATAATCGTCAGCATCATCATCAACAACATCATCATCAGCATCATCATCAGCATCATCATTACCAGCATCAGCATCACCATCAGCAGCATCAACATCATCATCAGCACAATCAGCAGCATCATCATCAGCATCATCATCAGCATCATCGTCATCATCATCCCCCATTCCTTTCCTTTTAACAACTCCTCCCCGTCGCCCCTCGAGTCCAGCTAAATAGGGCGAGCCGGGCGCTTCTCCCGAGAGGACCTCACCACTGATGATCCTGAACTCCTCCTCCCCCTCCCCCCCCTCCCCCTCCCCCTCCTTTTCCTCCTCCCCCTCCTTTCCCTCCTCCTCCTCCTCCTCCTCTTCCTCCTCCTCCTTTCCTCATCCTCCTCCTTGATATTCCTCCTTCTTTCCTCATCATCCTTTCATCCTCCTCCTTTCCACTCCTCATCTTCTTCCTCCTCATCCTCCTCCTTGATATTCCTCCTCCTGGACCTTCTCCTCCTCCTCCTCCTACTCCACCTTCACGGATGAAGGGCGGTCGGCTTTTTTGATGTGGCTTTCGCCTTAGCGTTAGGTCGGGCCTGTCCCCCTACGGGCAGAATTTGGACGATCAACAACAAAAAAAACACCCCAACAATACCCTTAAATAGTCAAATAATAATCGAAAAATCGTCCCCATACGATAAGGTGATTATTTTTGAACATTCCCCCTGTGAAGGGACAGGCCCAACTTAACCTTAGCGCCGCGCACATTTGTGTAAACCATTTGCACGAACTTCACGGATGGAGGGCGGGCGGTTTTCAAAATGCGGCTCTCGCCTCAGCGCCGCGCGCACTCGTCGTGAAAAAGTGCAAGATCCGCCGGCCCCCTTGGCTGTAGGACGGAGGTTTGCTGTTCCCTGCACCAGTTCCAGTTTCCAGTTTCCACTCTTACAGTTCTGCTTCTTGCTGCTTACTGTTCCTTGTTGATGGACTGCGCGAAAGGGGGGAGCCGAGAAGGAACCTAGTTACCACGCCCGAATCGCATTGTCTGAATTCCTGGGGGGGGCGTGGGACACGTAAAAATACATGAAATTCGCGCCCCCGAGGCCATGAACCCACGTACATTACGCCATACTCGCGAACCCGAAACCGTAACCCCCCACAAAATACGCCATACTCGTGTCCCCGAAGCCATAAACCTTCGTCAATTCCGCAATAGTTGCGTCCCTAACGCCTGTAAAGTTTACACTACTCGCGTCTCATAAGCCTGCGTAAATGACGCAATAGTTGCGACCCCGAAACCATATACCCTCGTACGTTACGCAATAATCGCGTGTCCGAAGCGATACACCCTCGAACATTACGCATATTCGAGTCTCCGAAGCCATAAACCTGTGTAATTTACGCTACACGTATGTGCGAGCCCAAAGCCATAAACCCTCGTATAGTACGCGCTGTTCGCGTATCCGAAGCCATAAACCCTCGAAATACAACACCGAATTCAACAATATCATCAGAATATCAATATGTCTTGCCGATTACTCATCGTCTTCGCGTGAAGTCCCGACGCTGCTTCACGGCGGCGCCAAGGCCTCATGATTTCGCTCTTGCATTGCCCATTCTCCGAGAGAGGGGGCCGGCGGCAGGGGGCGAAGCCCTTGCGCATATTCACGGATGGATGGCGGTTCCTTTCCAAAATGCGTCCTCGCCTTAGCGTTAGGTCGGGCGCGCCCCCCTACAGGGGGATTTTGGACGGAAGCAAAAATCAACAGATGCCCCAAACTACTCAAAAATCGTCCCCAGACTCTTTTTAAACTATTTTTGGGTATTCCCCCTGTAGAGGGACAGGCCCGACTTAACCTTAACGCCGCGCGCATTCGTTTTGAGAGATCACAGCAGTTTCAAGGATTCTCATGGCGAACGCCCCAGAAAAAGTGTTTTGGCACGATGTAGGGACGTCAGGGCGCAGCAGTTACGTTGATTCGCGTTGTTGAAGTCCCAGGCACGGTGTTCTGGCACGATTCGGGATCGTCAAGACGCAACAGTAGCGGTGATTCGCGGCGTTGATGTCCCTGGAATGGCGTTCTGGCACAATTCAGGATTTTCAAGCGGTTGTCTATCAACAGGGCACTTCCCTCAGTGAAGATGAATCCTTGTAGGGACCTGTGAAAGAAGGAAATTGGAGTGCGGACTTAGTGCAATATATCATTGATGAGTCGTAAGATTAGACTGGTGCCCCTACTGCTCCTCCTCCTCCTCCTCCCGCTCCTCCTCATGATCCTCCTCCTCCTCCTTCTCGTCCTCCTCCTTCTCCTCCTCCTCTTCCTCCTCCTCCTCCTCATCCCCCTCCCTCTTCCTCCCTCTTTCCCTCGATCCTGACCCTCACCTTCTCCCTAATCCTGCCGAGGTCGGCCGATTTCAAAAACACGAACATCGTCGTTGCAAATCTTCTCGCAACGCGAGAGGGTCTGGGCGTTCTGCCCCCCCGCCGCAAGCTTGAAGAGCGGGGGGCGCAACGCGACGCACCGCTGCGCGGGCGCCGGCGCCGACCTCCGCGGCGCCCGCCAGCATCGCGGCCAGCGGGCGCCCTGGTGAGGGGGAGCTCATCCTCCAACTCTTGTTCCTCCTCCGCCTCTTCCTCCTGATCCTCATCCCCATCATCACCATCATCACCACCACCACCATCATCATCATCATCATCATCATCATCATCATCATCATCATCATCATCATCATCATCATCATCATCATCATCAGCATCATCATCAGCATCATCATACCGTCGTCATCAGCATCATCATCAGCATATGCATCAGAATCCCCATTGCAACACCATCACCATCATCGCAATAATCATCATCATCATCATCATCATCATCATCATCATAATCATCATCATCATCATCATCATCATCTTCATCATCATCATCATCATCATCATCATCATCATCATCATCATCATCATCATCATCATCATCATCATCATCATCATCATCATCATCATTAGTATTATCAGCATCATCATCATCATCATCGTCAGCATCATCACCATCATCATCATCATCCACATTCCCATTCCCATTCCAATGCCCATGCCCATTCCCATACCCGTTCCCATCATCATCAGCAGCAGCATCATCACTATCAGCAGTATCATCATCATCAACATCATCATCATGATCATCGTCATCGTCATCGCCATCGTCATCATCATCAGCAGCGTCATCATCATCACCACCATCATCAGCAGCATCATCATCACCATCATCATCAGCAGTATCATCATTATCGTAATCGTCATCACCACCACCACGACCACCACAAATCACCATCATCATGACCATCATCGTTACATCACCATCATCACCATCATCAACAACAACCGCGTCATCATCGTAACAATCAGCATCACCAACACAAACATCAACATCAGCATCAGCATCATCAGCATCAGCTGAAAATCCTCAACATCATCACCATCATCATCAGCATCATCAGCATCCTCATCCTCATCCTCATCCCCATCATCATCATCCTCATCATCATCCTCATCATCATCATCATCGTCACCATCATCATCTACATTCGCATTCCCATTCCAATGCCCATGCCCATTCCCAGACCCATTCCCATCATCATCAGCATCATCATCATCATCAGCAGCAGCAGCGTCATCATCATCAACATCCCTTTCCTCCTCCTCCTCCTCCTGCGCCTGCCCCTCCTCCTTATCACCCTGTTCCTCCTGTTCCTCCTGTTCCTCCTCCCCCTCCTCCTCTTCCCGCTCGTTCCTGCTCGTTTCTTCTCCTCCTCCTCCTCCTTCTCGTTCTTTTCCGCCTCCTCCTCCTCCTCCTAAACCGCATCCTCCTACTTCTTACCCACATTGGCGACCAAATCCTCTGACAAGGGCCGCAGTGGCTTGGCCACTAAAAACATTTCTCGGAACGGGTTGGACGCAGGTCGCCTGGCTGGCCCCACTCTCCTACACCCGTCGGAAGCTCTTCTCTCTCAAGACAACCCACGAGACGATGTCCACCTTTAGTGATGGTCTATGGCTTGCACAGCTTACTGAGTTCCTGGAAACTCTGGGTGCTGTAACTCCACAGGCCCGACACCAAGAGATCCTTCTATCCGCCACCGTGCCCTTGAGGGACGAGTTGGACTCGAGGCACGAGTTGGAGTGTCCTCAGGTCCCTTGCCCAATCTCCTGGAGCCTCGCCGCAGTCCCCAATCCTGGAAATTACTTACAGGGTCTGGACCCCAAGTTCACACAAACCTTATGAAATGTGTCAGGTGGCTCCCGGGGCTCCTGGCACCTTCCGCGTGACCTCTTCGGACCCACGAGGGCCCCAAGACGGGCCAAGAGCGCCCCAAGAGGCCCCCAAAACGGTCTAAGAGAGCCCCGAGTCGCCGAATGATCGCCCCAAAACGCCCGAGGTGGCTCCAAGACGGCCCCGGATGCCCCCAAGATGCCCAAGAGGCCTCCAACAGGCCTCACATAAGGTCCCCATGACGCAAAAGAAAATGTTGTTTTCCTTGGGTGTTTGAAGGATGTGGGCATGGCCGCTTTCTCGGCCTCCCCACGCTCAAAGACGGCCCGAGAGGCCGCCAACTACGACAAGTACAACGACTACTACGACTACGATTGCGCATGCGACGACGACGACGACGACGACGACGACGACGACGACTACTACTACTACTACTACTACTACTACTACTACTACTACTACTACTACTACTACTACTACTACTACTACTACTACTACTACTACTACTACTACTACTACTACTACTACTACTACTACTACTACTACTACTACTACTACTACTACTACTACTACTACTACTACTACTACTAGTCTACTTCTACTACTACTACTACTACTACTACTACTACTACTACTACTACTACTACTACTACTACTACTACTACTACTACTACTACTACTACTACTACTACTACTACTACTACTACTACTACTACTACTACTACTACTACTACTACTAGCTACTACTACTACTACTACTACTACTACTACTACTACTACTACTACTACTACTACTACTACTACTACTACTACTACTAACTACGAACTACTACTACTACTACGACTACGACTACGAAACTACGACTAACGACTAGGGGGGGGCGAAAACCTAACCTCGGCTACTACTAACTACTACTACTAACTACTACACTACTACTATACTCTACTACTCTTACTTACTAACGGCGAGAACGAGACAAAGAAAAAAACCAGTTTAAAAACTACTACGACTGCGACTACTTACTACTGCTACGAACTACGACTACACTCCTCACTACTACTTCCTGCACTCTTACTACTCCTACTCTACTACTACTACTACTACTACTCTACTACTATACTACGACTGATACCACGACTACTACGACTACTCGACTACTACTACTACTACTACTACTACTACTACTACTAACTAATACTACTAACTACTCTTACTACTACTACTGCTACGACTACGACTACTACTCCTAACTACTCCTGCTCGCTTACGACTACTACTACTACTACTACTACTACTACTACTACTACTACTACTACTACTACTACTACTACTACGACACTACTACTACTACTACTACTACTACTACTACTACTACTACTACTACTACTACTACTACTACTACTACTACTAACTACTACTAACTACTACTACCTACTACTACTACTACTACTACTACTGCTGCTACTACTACTACTACTACTACTACTACTACTACTACTACTACTACTACTACTACTACTACTACTACTATTTACTACTACTACTACTACTACTATTATTACTACTACTACTAATACTACTACTACTACTACTACTACTACTACTACTACTACTACTACTACCACTACTACTACTACTACTACTACTACTACTACTACTACTACTACTACGACTACTATATTCTTACTACTACACTACTACTACTACTACTACTACTACTACTACTAGTACTACTACTACTACGACGAACGACGACGACGGACGACGACGACGACGACGACGACGACCACTACTAACTACTACTACTACTACTACTAAACTACTACTACTACTACTACTACTACTATACTACTACTACTACTACGGCTACGACTACGAGTACTACTAACTACTACTACTACTACTACTACTACTACTACTACTACTACTACTACTACTACTACTACTACTACTACTACTACTACTACTGCTACTACTACTACTACTACTACTACTACTACTACTACTACTACTACTACTACTACAACTACGACTACTACTACGACTACTGCTACCACTACCACTACCACTACTACTACTACTACTACTACTACTACTACTACTACTACTACTACTACTACTACTACTACTACGTCCATTTTTCCATCCATCGACACGGGGAGATACAAGACTTAGCTGTACCTGAACAGAACATTCAGTGAGTGCAACTATGGTGGACTACGCACAAAAAAATCCCGTCGCAGGGCATTGTATCCCTTTCTCGCCTGGCTGGGGCGCACCATGTAGGGGGCTCAAGAGCGGCTGACCTGCTGCGGCATGCGGGACTTGCATCACCTCAGGCCCAGGACCTGGGCTGCCTCGTCATCTGCTTCCCAGTCCATGGGTTGTGCACTGTCTACCGTGGAAGACGGGCGATTGTGAGCACAGAATCGAGGTCGAACACTGGCTGGCACACTGCAGGCACGGCTATCTGGCTTAAGAGCAAAACTAATCGTTCGACTGCGGAGTGCGTTCGTGCCGTCTAAAATTGACGGCTCTAAAAAGAAGGCGGGCAGCTGCTCGCCTGCTGTGAAAAG
>CAUYUJ010017437.1:70000-72500 GCA_963575745.1 Prorocentrum cordatum
GGGCAACGTGCTAAGGTTTCCGGGCTGCATGCCCGGTAGTAACGGCATGCCCGAGGAGCTCGAGCCAAGACATCTCTGGATCTCTTCTGCTCAGGTTGCGTAGTCCAGATGGCGACAGCTTCCGCATGGTGAAAGTGAAGAGGAGTAGGAGAAGCAAAAGCGGAGAGGAAAGAGGATGGATAGGAAGAAGTGCCCCTCAGCGAGCCTCGGCCCATCCTTCCGCTCTAAGTCGTCACCCCCCCGCCCCCCTCCACGATCTGCAGCCACCTCAAACCAGCTCTGGGGCGACATCGAAAAAAAGGGTCGTGGGCCGCAGGCGGCTCCCGTGCTGCACGCGCGGCGGGCGCCGCGAGACTTGTCGCTGGTCAGCGGCGGGCCGCGCCAGGCAGGAGGGGGGCGCAATGCAGTCGAGTCGCACAAAAAGCACGCACGATGACGATGCCAGGGCCTTGGAAGGCCATGTCGACACTTTTCGAGAGGGGCGCGGCCGGCGAAAGCGGCCGGGGATGGGCCGAAGGGGAAGGATGCGAGCGCAGCCTCGGAAACTTGCTCGCTCTTACTGCGCGGCCTGGTTGTAGACCCGAGGAGAGGAGAAGAGGGCGGCCGCGGAGGGGGAATGCAGGGGGGGAGGCGTCGGGCGCAGATAACCTGCACCACGAGGAGTGCGCAGGCGGCCTCCGGCACCCGAAAACCGGTGCACTGGAAGGTGCGCGGCCGGTGCCAGCTGCCGAGGGCGAGGGCAGCGCGGTCCCAGCGGAGAGTCACGCCATCATCCGCTGGGCGAAAGGGAGGGCGCACAGGCAGCCCCCCAGGCAGCCCCCCAGGCAGTCCCAGCTGGCCTCAGCGGGCCCCCAGAGTAGCCTCAGGTCGGGCCTGTCCCCCGACAGGCGGATGTGGGACGGAAAATTCGCCGCCCCGACGGGCCAGAGGCGTGCTAAGATCTCCGGCAACTGGTTAACAATATTTCTACTTCGCGCGCGCGGGGCGGCCCCTGGGGGTCCCCAGGCGAAAAGTACCCCGACCGCCGCCCGGCCACCCTTTACTCAGAGATGGTTTTCCTCCTGGGTGCGGTCTCCGAGGCCCCCCTGAGCGCGCCAAGAGGACCCCAAGAGGCCTCCAAGACAGCCCAAAAGCGCTCCGAGTCACCGAACGAGCGGTCCAAGACGCCCAAGATGGCCTTCATACGGCCCTCGAGGCCGCCGAGAAGCCCCAAGAGAGTCTCAAGAGGCTCTCCAAGAGGGCTCCAACAAGCAAAAATCGTCCCATGCCCTAGGGTAAATATACACTTTTCGCATATACGACGTCTGCAGTTCACAGCGTCCAAACGTGCCCAAGAGGCCCCCAAGATCGCCCCAAGACGGTCCAACAAGCCACCAAGATAAGCCCAAGAGGGCCCAAGAGGGCCCCAAGACAGTCCCAGAGACCTCCAAGATGGCCCAAGACGCCTCCAAGACGGCTCTAAAAGCGAGCCCAGATGGGGCACCCGAACGGACATTTCGAGCTCTTGGCCCGGAGAGGTCCCCAGGAGGCTCCAAGAGGCCGCCAACACGCCTTCAAGAGGCCCACGGAGGCCCCAAAAAGGCCCTCAAGAGGCCCAAAGAGGCCCCCCAGAGGCTCCCAAGAAGCTTCGAAGAGGCTCCCAAGAAACCCCACGGAGGCACCTTCTCCACGACCAAGTGTTCAAAGTTTTTTACGTCACTGTGCGCTCTTCAGGGCTTTGTTGATCAGAGCTCGTAAACAGCTCTTGGATGCATCTTTGAAAGCCTCGCTGGGGCTTCTTCAGAATCTTCACGGCCGTTTTCGGGCCCTCTGGAGCCGTCCCAGGGCTCTCTGGGTCCGTCTTGGGGGGCTTGGGCCTGCTTGGGGCACTCTTGGGGCCCTCTTGGGAGCCTCCTGTGGCCTCCTTGCGCCTCTCCTGGGAAGCTCTGAGACTTTGTGAGGCCCTCCTTGGGCCGTCTTGGGACTCTCTTGGGCTGTCCTGAGGCGCTCTGAAGCCGTTTTGAAGCCCTCTTGAGAGCCTCTGGAAACGTTTTGGGGCCGCCGCTCCCTGCAGCTCCGCACTGCCGACGACCTCTCGGCCAGGCCACCGCGGTGCGCAGTATGGGCCAGCGGAATGAGCGAAGCGATTACATAAAACGAAATACCACAAAAATACCAAAAATATCCAACAATGGTCAACAGATCGTCCCCAGACTATTCTTTTTACCATCTTATTGAATACTCCTCCTGTAGAGGGACAGGCCCGACTTCCGAGTAGCCCCAGCTGGCCTCACCAGGCCCCCCGAGTAGCCCGGAGCGGTCTCGACACCCTGGCGCCGCCGCCGGCGGCGTCCCCGGGGGCGCTCCGCGGCGGGCGCCCCGGGGTCGGGATGCTGAGACCGCCCCAGACTGCTCGGGGGGCCTGCCGAGCCCAGCGGGGGCCACTCGGGGAGGCTGCTGAGGCCAGCCGGGGCTGCCAGGGGGGGGGGCTGTCCGTGCGCAGCCCGAAGCCTGGAGCGCA
>CAUYUJ010017437.1:75000-120000 GCA_963575745.1 Prorocentrum cordatum
GGTGAGCCCGTCGAAATCTGAGCCGTGCAATGAACGCAGACATACAAAATGGAACGATCCGAACAGGCAAAGCCGACAATAAAGTGATGGTTGTCTCGGACTATGTCGAAATCTAGTCCAGGAGCGGGGCCCGCGCACTTCCTAGGAGGGGGAATAGGACGCGCACCGAACCTGAACGTGAACCTGGCCCTAGATGCCTTGAAACAGAAGTTGCACCGCCAGAATCCCGCAATCCTGGCAAAAGAACACACATCTGAGGCCACAGTAGTAGCCTTGGGACGATCGGGCTTGATATACTCAACTTCGCCGAACTCCTTGAGAGAAGGGAAACGAGGCAAAAGCTTCATTGCTAACCTGCAAAACGCATCAGTGTATTTGATACGCAGATCGGTTTCTTCCAAGACCTCGCGGTCCATGGGATGCAACAAAACCGCGTTCCTTGCGCCTAAATCAGCAAGATGATTCCCCGTCCTGTAAACAAATCATCATCAGACAAGCCAGCCTCGCTTAAACTAAGATGGGCCTCGATCTTTATCACCTGTTCCAAAAACTTGTGGGCATCGTCTGCCCTCGCCTGGACGATATGTCCAGCATACGCTTTGCGAAAATGGGCGAAAAGGTCTGACTCTGCGTGGTAATCATTTACCACATTAGCGCAGTCCGACATAATGGAGGCAGGACCCTTGAGGCACATCACTGCACCAGTAAATGCAGAATATTCGGCAGCCTGAGGTGACTGACGAAGTGGCGGATGTACTGGACATCGGATCTCGCAAATGCGCGCCCCGTCTTTAAAAGCATTGCAACACCAGCCAGCGCGGCAAAGCTCGCGAATGGGATGCCGCGTGCAAGAGCCGTCTACAAAAATATCACCTTCCAGCGAAAACTCGTTTTCAGGAGGATCGACGAACCAATCGGCAACCCAGGACCCAGCCGCCAGCGGCCCAGGATGGCTGTCCCCAGGATGAGGTAAACCTCCACGAGTAACCGAGAACAACAGATTTCGGTTGGTAACATGGCCGTCGATGCTTTCGATTATTTCCCGGCCGACAAGCTCGAGACGTTCTTCGGCCAAAGCAGGACATTTCCATATCCTGTGATACAAAGTGTCGCGGCACCCGCAGTCCAAAGGACACTCCACAGGGTACTGATAGCCCTTCCCGAGGGCATAGACACGGGTCCAGAGAGCACCAGACGCGACCGCCCTGAGAGCCCCCTTCCCCAAAGGAGTGTTCTTTTTGGACCGCAAGTGCCGAGTAACAATATCAAAGCAAACCCTATCAGGAAAACCATGGCGATCTCCAATGCGTCGCTCGAGTTGCCGAAGCACCGCATCCTTAAGCTGGAGCCTCAACATGCCTGGTGACAATAGCACAAGAGAGAACTCGTGGCCTTGGTCAGTCACTAGAGTGGCGAAATTCTTAGCAGTCCAGCCAAGGCGACGAAGAGAATACCGCAGGGCCGAAACGGGGCCAGCGACGGATCGCCAAGTTTCCCAGGGCTGGGCAAAAACCTGATCAAAAGCGAACCTCAGATGCTGGAAACTTAAGGCGGAGGGGTGAACTCTCATTCGAGCGTTCCATATTTCTTTAGCCCAACGCAGGATGGGGGAAACTTGAATGAGCCAAGTGGGGTCCTCCTCAAGAAGCAACAAAATAGAACGACTCCTGTCCCCAGCGTTGGGTTTCAAAACGGAAGCGAAACTACGTCTGAGCCTAAGGAGTTCTCCATCACTGATACCGTGCACTTCGTAGGCATACGCGGCAGCAGGAAGCGGCCCCGCGACCCACAAATTCCTGCACTTACGACCCAGAGACTTATGTAACTGATGGATTCGTTTAGCCCCAGCCTGAGCACAAGAACGCCTGGGCTTTGACTTGGAGTCAAGGCCCTTGTGCCTGAGCGGCTTGCCGACGCTGTCGTCGGCACCGAGGTTAGGAGCAGCACAGACGATTGGACCAGTCAACGCGGAACCGAGCCGCCGCTGGATGGCCTGCCCCACCATCTTGCTGGAGGTCATGAGACATGCCGTCCTCTGCTAAGGTGGCACCGATGTCCTCAACAACTACCCTCTTGAGCTGAAGACTGCTGTCTACGACCCCGTGGACGACTTCATTGAACGACCCGACGGCATGCAACCCATTGTCATCAATGTACAACGAATAGGTAATACACGGTGGCCACACTATACTGTCCAGCCCAGTCAAAGAATTTACCCTGATGAAGGTGGTGGCGAAGGGACATCCCGCCACCAGGCCATGGATAGCATACAGAGCGGCAGAGACGTTGCCGTCGAGCGACAGGTGCCGATGGGCGAGATAAGCGCAACAAGCCAATCTGGAAATGGCCTGAGGAAAACCAAGAGCATGGCACCTAGACAACACTTGCGCAACGTTGAGACTTTCGTAATACTTAAGGAAACCCCATAGGAGGGTCGCAGCATACTGCCCACTGGCAACGCCCCCCTCCGACAGGAGGGCTTGCCGCCAGACGGTATCGCTGGCCCCCATGCAGTTCCCAGCCGCGAACCAGGGTCTAAAGTTTTGAACCTCCCAGGCCTGGGCAAGAGGCCTACGCAACCTCCCCCAGAGCCTGTAAGGCCCAGTAAAAATGCCAATAGGACGGTACCCTCCCACAGGTTTCGGGAGTAACATGGAAACGATGATGTACAACTGAGTTGGCATGATCGAGCTGATTTCCATGATGCGGCAAAGTTCCAGGAGACACTCCAGAGCATCATCCGAAAGATAGCTAAAATGACGGAGGTGAAAACCATCCGTGCTGACAGCCGAGCCCTCCTTATACCCCTTGCTGATTTTGCGGATGGCGCTGACATCGGGCAGATCGATATCGGGGGCAGGCTCGAAATCACCTGGAGGAGATGGGGCCGAGAGCCCCGCTCGCCACAACGCCTTGAAACGGGCCGCCTCAGATGACAAGATCGAAAGGGGGTCTGGAACAGTGACTTTATCATCAGCGAGAAGAGTGGTGGGGGACCAGACCCTGGGGGCTCTAGTGACCATGCGAGCCCGCCTGGCTCCCCTCTCCGCACCACACTTGATCCACTGACTCCAGGAGGCTCGACTGTTGGCCTTAGCGACTAGAGTCTCCGCCTCGACGGCGGACGCAATGCGGGCGAGCAGTTCCTAAGCATCAGGAAGAAACTGTGCGGCTCGAGCCGCAGTGCTGGCAAAGGCTTGCACCCGTCGAAAGATCGCAGCGTGCCTGCCAGAGCTGGCCAAAACCTGAGCGGGGAAAGCAACAACACCTGACTTCGCAGCCTCGAAATCGATCTCACGACAATCTTGCCGAAGCAGATGGCAGAAAACCGTAAACTTCGCATGCAGCCAGCGGATGGCGTATAACTCGGGGTGGCGAGGGCCTTTCATGTCCAAATCCGTGAGGGATTTCCACACGACACGCGGATGTTGACTGCGGGTTCCCAGGGCAGGCAGAGTGGCGCCCGTGAGCTCGACCAGTTCTTTTTCGGCAAGATCGGCCCAGGACCCATAAATCCGAGTGAGATTGTCTCTGGTGGCGGCCCCCTTCCCCTGACGAGCAACGTGCACAGCCTGCTCGAGCTCTTGCCTAAGTCGGCCAAAATCAGCGGACGGAGCTTGGGCAAGGCCAATCACTCGATCGAGGCCAATCCGCGGCGGCCTCAGGAAAGCCATGGCACGTAAAGTGGCAAGCTGGGGGAAGAGGGAAACAGAGACAGAGGAATGCGGGGTGAGATCGGGGTCACCGACGAGGACGACCGATTGGGTGGCCTTGCTAAGGCCGCGGCTCACCAGGAAGTACTTAATCATTTAAGCGCATGCCTCCTGTAGTAGAACACGTGCCGACAACATCAGGAGCGAGGAGCTTGCCACGCGCCGCGTCAAGGAAATCGGAATCCTGGACGCTGGGGGGCTCCACGTTGAAATCCCCTTCCCACGAGCCATGGCAATCCTGAAGACGAAACGAACTCGCCCACAGATCTCAGCACATCTAAATTCACGCCAGAGAGGCCGATGCCGTGCATCAGGTAGAGGCTGGACACGCACAAAGCGGACCCTCCTGGGACTTGAACAACACCTCCAACACAACGACCCCGATAAAGTTCATGTGGCCCCAGCTGGTGTAAACCCAGGTAAGGCTTGACAAAAAGGGCAACACCACCACGAGTGCCATCATTAGGTCCAGCCAGCGCGGGGCTCCAGAGGCTCTTCCAACCCTGGCGGAGGGCCCAGGCTGACGCTTGGTCGACTTCCTCACGAGTTCGCTGGTGGTGTTCCTGCATTAGAACAACATGAGACTGACAACTGCTCAAAAAGGTTTTTCCCGACCCCCACCCGGTGACGTTTGCCGTGGTGAAGGTCAGGGAAATCTGAGACGGGTCCTGAGAGGGCCCCAAGAGAGGAGACTCGACAAAACTAGTGCCTACAGGCGCACAGAGGCTAGTAGTGGAGCTCTGGAGGCCAGAAGGGGTCATGATGGCTTTAGCACGCGCGGCCACGGAACTTAAAGCCCTCCAAAAATTACCCGAAGCCTTACCCAAGACATTCCCCACCTTGCCCTTCAGAGTGCTAAAGGCTAGGCGTCTGAGCAGCCGCCCCAGCCGCAGGACCGCCTCCAGCGATCTCTGCAGCTCGTCGCCGCACCGACGAAGCCTCTGCTGAGCCAGCGGTCGCCTCTGCAGCGCAGGCCGCGGCCCTGGATGGGGGTGTCTGGGCAGGCGCGGGGGCCTCGGGCGCTGCCGCGGGAACTTCGTTGTCTCCTGCGCTGTCTTCAGGAACATCAGACCTACGCCTTTTGCCCTGGAGACGGGCGGGCAGCGCCTTGTGGCCCTCCTTAGCTTTGTTCGTCTTCTCCAAAGCTTCTTTGAACAAAGACGCAGTGGCCTCCTGGAGGCTCTTCCGGAGCTCAGAGACCAAGTTCTGAGCAGCCGCCTTGTCCTCATCCGAGATGTCGAGAGCGCCCTCCTCATGGTCGTCCACCAAGTCGCCAAGAGTGATGGGGATCTCCTCAAACTTGCCCGAAAAGATGGCACGGACAGACCACGGAGAGTCCCTAGCCTGTTCCTTGACCTCAGGGACGGGTTCAGAAAGTTTGGAACGCAACTGCGCCACCAACTGTTTGTGTAAATCTTCTGCAGCTTGACACTCAGCCTGCAATCGGCCCACGCGTTCACGTTGCTCATCCATGGCGATATGCATCTCGTCGTATCGCTTGACAGCCTTGGCCAAGCTGTCCTCATGCGCTCGAAGAGCATTGAAAGCCTTGGTGATATGCTGCTGGATGGGCTGCTGCCTGTTGGCGGCCCGCCTGGCGTCGAGCACCCTGGCATAGTGAGAGGCCGTGGTGTTGTCGCCAGTCTTCTCGAGCATGGCGATAAGGGCCTCGACCTCGGCCTCTTCCAAGCCCTTGATGTCGACCTGCGTAGACTGCCCTGGCTGTGGCTGAAGACCAGGCTGAGCAGGACGAGGAAAACCACCAGCACCTTGGGGACCTTGGCCAGGCGACCAAACTCCTTGTGGGAGTCGGGGCGGGTGGCCTGGGTCTGCTCGAGGGGCTCCACAGTGTCGACACGTCGTTGATGCCGATGCGTTCTTCCTGCACGGACAGTGGTTGCACTTCCACCGCCCTTGCCGAGGGTACAATTGAGGGCCCCCTCCGCCATTGCCACCGTGAGCGAAGCCTCCGAAAAGTTGCCCAGGTGGGACAGGGACGCGGGCGAAGGGGTGCGACGCGACGAAACCTCCACCTCCGTTGGGTGGTTGCTGGAAAGCCTGGCGGGTCGGCCACTCATGTGCCACTCCTCCCCAGGCTGGGGCCATCCCACCACACTGGAAAGCAATGGCACGGAAATGGTGAAAGTGGGATGCCACCAGCGCACAGCCTAGTGGAAATGGAAACTGCTCCAGCAGGAGCTCACAAAGAGAAATACCTCGTCTGACCTGGCAGAGGAGGTGCGAGGGCGGGGGCCGCGAATCCCCCTTGCCAGAAAGGTCAGGTCCTGAGCACAAACGCTACGGACTTGAGCCAAAATGGCTACGGACGTCGACGAGGACGACGACGACGACGACGACGAGGACGAGGACGACGACGACGACGACGACGACGACGACGACGACGACGACGGCCGCCTCTGAAGGTCTACAGAGGTCGCCCGAGGTGTCAGGAGATCTCCCGAGTCAACTGGAAACGTCTGCAGGCCCTGCGAGGCCATCGGAAACGACGACGAACATTACAAAATAGCCTGCAAGCACCACAGTAGCCTGCGAGCATTACAATGGCAGTGCCGGGGGCGCATTACGGGGGGGGAGCGTTACGTTATGGGGGGGGGAACGGGGGAGTGGCATAACGCGCTTTACGGCCCAGATGGTTTACAAGCACGCTGCTTCCCAAGCACGTTTGGGAGGTATGGGCCGCTGTCGCTTAAAATGGGGGGGGGTCAAAAGGTACTGATACCGCTACTCCACGGACCTCTCCTGGGGTGCATTCTGACCAGAATCTCGAAGCGAATCCAGCGGTGGCGACGAGGTCCTCCAAGGAAGCCGAAAACTGGGAAAGTGGGCGAAGGCTACCGGCATGTTCGGTGGCAAACCATGGCAGCCTCCCCATACCATCTTGTCGACGCTAGTCGACGCTAATCGACGGTGACCAACGCTAAATCGACGCTCATCGACGCTACCCGACGCCAATCGACGCTAAATCGATGCAATCCCATCGACTACCAGACACTGGTCAACGCTGGTCGACGCCAACGACGGAAGTAGGACGGTATACCAGGCTCCATTTATCGACCGAGATATGTTGGAGGCCTGGAAATGGGCACCAACACCACCACAGGGGGTTGCCTCCACACGGGGAAGATGATCCTCGATTTCGGTGTTGGTGGTATTAGTTCGGACACCTTGGACGCCAGAGCATTACCACCATCGCCGAGATCGGCATCGTCTTCCCTCGGTGGAGGCACACCGCCGATATTGGTGTTGGTGTAAACCTCTAGGCCTGCGATGGGTACCTTCTCCTCCTCCGAGCTCTCGCTGAAGCTGGGCGCCGCCGCCGCCGTGCGCAGCGGCGGCGCCGTCGAGGCCGGGCGGCCTCGGCGGCCGGGGCTGGCGCCATCGGGCGGGACCCACGCGCGCGCGGGGCCGCGCGCGGGGCCCGCGGGGGCGGGGCCAGGCGCGGCCCTGGCGCGCTGGCGAGGAGTGCGAAGGCGCAGGCCTCGAGGAGGAGGAGAAGGAGGAGGAGATCGGGGGCGCACGAAGCCAAGCCCAGGGGAGGACGAGGAGGAGAGGGAGGAGGACGAGGAGAGGGCTTGGCCTGAGATCCCACAGGGCACCCCCGATATTGTACTCTCGGTGCGGAGGCCAGACCCCAGGCGCGCACTACGGTCAGAGCGCCGCGACATGTCGTTGTTCTGTGTGTATGTCTCTTTTTTGTTGCTTCCTTCAAAACGGCGTGAGCCTGCTTGGGTCGCAGGGAGAGGGCGAAAAGACATCGTCATATCAGGTTGCTGGTATCACTTGACGCAGCCAGGCAGAGATTGGAGGCACATCACAGCTCGATGGTCAACACATAAAGTGTCAGTCATGCAGCAGGGACGTCAACATCTGGCACAACCATTGCCTGTGAGCAGTACTGCAATTCGAATCAGCAGAGGCCCCAGAGGCCAAGGAGTCAGAGTACAGGGCGCCAGCCTGACAGCGTGGTCCAGAACAACATCAAGAGGCTTGCTTCGATGCCAGTGAGGGCGCCAAGGACACACTCCGCCTTCAGAACACCACCGACAAGTCTGCTGGAAGTACAGCACTTCAAGAAGGATGTGTACATCCACATGGAGAAGGTTGCCAACCTAGGCAAAAAGGCGAACATTGCCAAGAAAAAGCGAAGATGCAAACACACACACACACAATGGAGCGGATGGTCATCAAGGCGGCAATCAACAGTACGAACACAATCGGAAACCAGAAGAGGGATGCCGCGTCAAAGCTGGACAAAGCCAAAGACAGGCCCATGAACACGGAGAACCGAATAGAGGATCTCACAATGCAGCAAAAGGAGATCCGCATGGCGATGGGACATCTGGAGAGTTGCATGAACGAGCTCAACGAGATGCTAGAAGAAATAGAAGGCGCCCCCACGCATCCACAAGAAGAAAGGTTCCAGCAACAACAGCAGTTGCAGCCAGCTTGACAGTGGAGCGCGGCAAGCAAGCAGTCCGATCGAGTCAAAGCTCGGCCCGGGAGCGGGCGCGACTGTGAAAGACTTCGAGCATCACTGATGGTGCTCGATTGAAAACTGCACGAAGTCGTCTTCGCGCGTTGCAAAATCATTGGTCGGTGCCGCTACTAGCCAGTCTGTTCCAAAATAAGCGTTCGAGAATCTTCGCAAATAGTCATCCCATCTCACTGCGGGTCGCCCACGTCCGCGTCCAGCTCCAGGAAAAGTTGTAGGGGGATGCCAACGAGATAATCTTGCAGGCCAGCTATCAATCATACTGCCCACTCGATAAGCCAATCTGAACGCCTGCGCAGCAACTGGGCGCTCCAGTCTTCCATCGGGTACTTCATTAAAGCAGAATCGACTTTCAATCGCATCCTTCGCATTGTGTCCTCCCACGGCTCGTCCACAAGGCGGGTCCAACCAACGATTTGTCGAGGCATTCGCCGCTGCAGTGCGTCCAATGAGCACATCCGCGCCCGCGTCACCGCACACGACGAGAGGCCAAACATAATCGTTGGCGTGATCGCCGCGTTGAAAACTTGATCCGGGAGTATTTGCTCAGGTGCTTGTTGGTCAAAATGTCACGATGTTGAGGAAACCGCATCCACGCGATCTGGATCCGGTGGCCCACCTCGTGGGAGCTCCTTGCGCGCAGGTTGCCGTATAAATTCCTCCCCTAATACTTGTTGGCCATCTCGCCGGTGAGGATTTCCACTGGCTGTTCTCCGAGGTCAAGCGGGACCACATTGTTGTCGTCCGAAGTCGTCAGCACCTTGGTCTTTCCGGCGTTCAGGTTGAGACCTACTTTCGCAAGCTCCTCCTTTAGCGCTGTGGCCATGATGATGAGATCTCTGCGTGACGTTGCGAAAATCATGATGTCGTCCGCGTATCTGATGTTTGTCAGGGGGTCTCCGTCATCAACGCGAACACCTTTTCCTCTCACACGCTTCTTCCACACACGCAGCGCTGCTTCGACCCCCGCGTTGAAGAGCAGCGGGCCCAGGGCGCCTCCCTGTTTGACGCCTCTCTGAATCTCAAAGCGGCGAGAGCCACGGACTCGACCGCGTTGGTGTGCATAGATGACGGACAGGATGGCCATGTACTCGTCGCCCACGCCTTGGTTCCGTAGAGACTCAAGCAGCGGTTGCAATTCAATTCGATCGAAGGCCTTGCTCAAGTCCAGACTCAAACACCAAAGAGACACATTCCATTCCAAACACTTGCCACATGCAGTTTCGACTACAATGAAAGCGTCGTCGACAGACCGTTCAGTCCGGAATCCAACTTGGTCTGCGGATCGTTGCGGGTCCAACACTCCACCAACGCGGTGATAGAGCAAGCGTGCAAACAATTAATATTATTTCCTCAAAATTGCGACTGGCCTCCAATTTTGCGGCAATCTGACATCGCCTGCCTTCGGGAGCATCGAAAACAATGTCTCCCTCCAGGTCGGAACAATTGCGCCCTCACGCAACATCTCATTGAACAAGTGGAGCAGTAAAGCCATGAACTTGTGAGAAGACTTCTTGAACATCTCCGCGACGACCCCGAACTCGTCCGAGCCCCTTCGAAGCGTCATCGATTTGAGCGCACGTCGAAGCTCCCACGTCGTGAAAGGAGGTATTTTGGTAGAGCAGCTGTCCAATATAGACTGCAGGTACGCAGAAGCTGATCCACCAGTGTATGACCAATCATTTTTGAAGATCGCCTCCAAGTAGTTGGCAAAATCCTCTGGTCCAGCCTGCGCGCCAGATCCAACTGTAGACGAACATGCTGGTAGTCTCTTTACGTCGTTGATCCGGTCAAGCTTGATGGACTCATCCAGAATAGCTTGGATCCGTTGGCTCTTCTGCTTCCGGAGCTCCCCGCGGATATGCCGTCGAATGGTCTTTGAAAACTCCTTCCGCTGGTGGGGATCACATGCCGGGCGCCTCTGTTGCAAAAGATGTCGAAAGTAAGGTGAGTTCCTTGGCTGATCATTGAATCACCGTCGCTTGCTGCAAGCTCCCTCCCCATGAGCCGCCGCTGTGTCGAACAATATTGTCTCCGCTTCGAAGAGTGACGACGGCGTGTGCTGGTTGAGCTTCTCGTCCAAAGCCTCCTGAAAAAACAAAAGAAAAAATCGTTTTCAAATGGACTCCAACCGCGCATCGTTGATCTTCGCCTCTTGGTTTGTCGGCGCTTGCCCTTCCCGACATCAAGCTCTGCGTGTACAGCGCGATGGTCCGACCCCATATCCAAATATTGCGGCATATCCAAAGCCACTTTGCGGATGCACGTAGACGCAAAAATTAAAATTGATTCTTCTCAGCTGGCCCAAACTGCTCCTGAAAGTCCAACTGTGCTCATCTCGGCCGTTCCCGTCACCATTGACAATCGACAGGTTGAATGCGGACGCCATCTCAGCCATCTTCTGGCCACGCTCTCCAACCCCCCATTGTGTGTTGAAATCGCCCCCTACTACGATAGAGTATCCATTATCAGCTGCATGTGTCGAGCTCCGGTGAACTTGCTCGTAAACTTGTTCCAGAACTTTTTCTGGAAATCCCGCATGAGGTAAATAGACAGCACAACATGATATCTTCCGTTTTGCGAGTTCTAGGTCAACACGAAGCACTCGATCTGAAACAAAATGCGTCGAACGAATGCTGTCCACCAAACGTGCATGTATCAACACTCCAACGCCTGATGCAACATACTCTCCACGATGTAGGTATAAGCGATGTCCGCCCTCCATTTCGACAGTCTGGCTTTCCGCACGAGTCTCACTGAATAGGATAATGTCCCAATCCACGGTCGCTAATTCAAGTATCAATTCTGCAAGCTTGTGCGGGCCATTGAGCCGCGCATTCTTGCAGAGCACGTGCAGTTTCCCATCGCGTGGACGGGGTGAAACTTGATCGGTGCTGTCCCTATTCCGGGCTTCCTTCCCAGTTGAGTGCGGATGGGGAGCTATATTTTTCACGCGGTACGAGCCGAAGGGAAACACGTGGCTGCCGCAGTTCATCTCTCGCAGTGGCCTTCTCATGGGAGGAACGACCCCAGCTCGGACACGTCGACAGCTACCTCGTGCACGGCGGCAGCCCGTAACAGGGGCGATGAGAACAGAGCCCCTGGCAGGGCATCATTGGGGTCACCGGGGCCGCCAAAACCTCCGCCAAATGGACTACCACCCCAGCAACCTGCTAGCGGTATACCTACGGAGCTGCTGCTATTTTTGAAGCCGGCGAGCGACAAGCGAGATCGGCAGGACAACAAAAATGCGCACGGTGGTCGAGCGCATGCACTCGCAATCGGCTTCTACGTCCGCGGTGGGACTCCAAGTGCTGGCATGCAGTCCAGGAGGAGGAGAAGTACCAGCTCCCATGACACCAGCGGCAGTATTACCGGCGCCTGGGACATCATCGGGGGGAACGCATACACCTATGCCAGCCAGGCCCGTGATTTCGCCGACGATACCTCTGGCCAGCGGTCGCCGCTGCTGTCATCGACAGAACCAGCAGGCGCTTGGCCGGGAGGGAGGCGACGAGTCCCCGACGCCCTTCGAGGCAGGACTCCAGGCCAAGCCCCTGCTCGAGATCCCCAGTAAGCCCCGCATCCCGACAGTGCCATTGGCCACGCAGGAGGACCCGCATTTGCAGGTGCAGGCGCCCCCTTCAGTGACCAACCCGTACGTCTCACATCAGGTTGTCCCATCCGCGAGTGGCCAAGGAGAAACCCTCGGCGTCCCAGGTCAAACGCCGCGTTTGTGGGAGGGCCGCAACCATCAACGAGAAAGCCCTTGCAAATTCATACTTGCACGCCGAGAAGGCGTCTGGCGTGGTATTTTCCATCTGCATGAATCCTGCATGGCACAATTCAGCACAATCCTCCTCCTACTCCTCCTCCTCCTCCTCCTCCTCCTCCTCCTCCATCCCTTCTCCTTATGAATAACTCTTCCCTGTCGTACCCCGAGGCTGGTCTGCAGAGCGGGCTGGGCGTTTCGCCTGAGACTTTCTCACAATGTATAATCCTGACGCTTCAATGCGCAACAGCTTCACGGATGGAGGGCGGGTGGTTTCCAAAATGTGGCTCTCGCACTAGTGCCGCGCACATCCTTCTTCACAGTTTGCAAAAGCTTCACGGATTGAGGGCGGGCCGTTTTCACAATCTGTTTCTCGCCTCAGTGCCGCGCATGTCCGTTTGAGCTTGCAAGAGGTTCACGGATAGAGGGCGAGTGGTTTTCAAAATGTGGCTCTCGCCTTATCGCCGCGCACGTTCGCATTAAAAAGTTCGCAACAGCTTCACAGATGGAAGGCGGCTGATTTTCAAAATGTGGCTCTCGGCTTAGCGCCACGTGTGTCCGTCTTCGAAGATTGCAAGACGTTCATTGATGGAGGCGGTTGGTTTTCAACATGTCGCTCTCGCCTCAGCGCCGCGAACACTCGTCTTACACGATTGCAAAACTTTCGCGAATTCTGATAGTTAGCGTACCAGAAGCTGTGTTTCGGAACGTTTAAGGACTGTGAGGGTGCAACAGTCACCTTGATTCGCGGTGTTGACGTCCAGGAACGGCGTTCTGGCACGATTCAGAATCGTCAAGACGCAACAATCAGGTTGATCTGTGGCGGTGAAGTCCTAAGAATGGTGTGTTGGCACGCTTCGGGGTTTTCAAACGGTTGTCTCCCAACGGGACACTTCCCTCTGTGGGAATGAACCCTTGCAGGGGCCTATGAGAGGGGAGTTTAGAGGCAGAGTTGATTGCAACAACGTTGATGAGTCTTGGGTTTACACTGGTTCTGCTCCTTGTCCTCTTCCTCCTCATCCTCCTCCTCCTCCTCATCGTCGTCGTCGTCATCTCATCATCAGCAACATCAGCATCATCCCGAATTATCGTCTCGCCACCACCCTTCACATCGCAGTCATCATATCATCACCATGCAAGCACCACTGTCGTTGCTACCGCCAGAGTGAACGTCAACATCAACATCAACCTGATCATACTTACAAACACCATCACCATCACAATAACCATCACCACCATCAGCATCAGCAGCAGCACCAACATCAGCATCATCACCACCACCACCATCATCATCAGCATCAGCATCGTCATCATCATCATCGGCCTCCTCCATCTCCTCACCCTACTACTCCTGGCCCTTATGCTGCTCCATACCTCCCCATCATATTCCTCCTGAGCCTCCTCCTCCTCCTCCTACTCCTCCTCCTCGTCTCCCTCCACCTCTTCCTCCTCCTCCTCCTCCTCTTCCTCCTCCTCATCCTCCTGCTCCTCCTCCGTCGCCAACACCAGTTCCCCATCATGATGTTCCTCCTCCTCCTGGACTCCTCCTCCTCCTCCTCCTCCTCCTCCTCCTCCTCCTCCCCCTCCTCCCCCTCCTCCTCTTCCTTCTCCTCACCCCCCCGCTACCACTCGCGCGGGCGATTTCTCCTCTCGAGATGCCCCCGTGACGCCTGCCGCGGGAGAGGCTCCCGGCGCGCCGCGCGGGGGGCAAGGTCGGGAGGAGAGCGTGCTCTCGCCGACCGGGCAGCAGAACCACCCCCCGACCCCGAGCAGAAACCAACCCCCCGCAAACAGACAAGCGCGTTCGCTCCACGACTCGCAAAGCAACTGCTCGCGGCCTGGATCCGCCGCGGGGGATTGGCGATACGTCTCGTCGAGGCGAGCATGCGTTCTTCGGATGTTTATGCGTAGAGGCTTCGCGAGCAGCGGAACGCGCTCGGTGGATAAACGGGCACATTGACAAACCGTCGGGTGCTGCCCGAAGTGCCCCTGGCCCAAGGTGCCCCCAGGATTTCCAAGGAGGCCCCCACGGCCTCCAGAGCACCCCACACGAGACCCAGAGGGCACCATGGGGCGCCAAAATTGCACGAAAAGCTGGGGACATCTTGGGCCGGGGGCACCTCTCGCAGCCCCCGAAACCAGAACAACGGCACGCCCGAGAGAGCTGCAGCCGTCAGGCCGAGACATCCTCCCATCGTCGCTGCCTCCAGGTGGAGTCTGCAGAGCCCTGGCTTGCAGTGTGCTGCGGGGCCCTGAAGATATATAACACGCACGCACTTCTATTATTTCTTGTTCGGCGGCGCAGGCGGACCTCAGGCGCGGTCGGCAGGCGGAGGTGCCGAACGAACTTAGTCGAACGCGCCATTGCGAAACAGCCCAGTCACGGCCATGCAGATTGGTGAAAAACGAGGCGCTGCAATGCCAAAGTGCAGCGGCCTTAAACACACACACACACACATACACTTTTTGCGTCGCCGGCTCAGCAGAGGGACTGTGCTGGCGAGTTAAGCAAAACGGGACACACACACACACACACACACACACACTCACACACACACTTTGCTTCCGAGCCCGTTGGTCCAACACGGCGAGGATCAGCGGAGACACGCTCACAAAAGTTACCACCGAGCGTTGTTGATGAGTGGCGCCGACTACTTAGAGGCTTCCTAGATGGGGTCCGAGTAGATGGGGTCGAGGGATCGCGCCGCATCGCCGATGCATCGGCGATGCACTGGCGACGTCGGCGATGCACCAGCGACGCCAGCACGGAGAAAATCGGGCACCGCGTCGAGCCACATCGCCGATGCATCCGCGATGCATCGGCGATGCATCGGCGATGCGGCGCGATCCTCCGACCCCATCTACTCGGACCCCATCTAAGAGGCCTAGACTACTGCAACGCAAAGATGGGGACGAGAACGACGACATGGACCGGCACACACGCGGACACGGCCGAGCTCCACCGTGGGGGCTCCACAAACCCTGGGCACACCGGCGCTGACCTCAGTGGGGGCCTCCACCGAGCCTTCCGCCGAGGGCGGGGCGAGATGTGGACTGCTCGAGGCCCTCGAGGGCGAGGCCCACTGCTGGAACGCCCCACTTGGGCGCGGGCGAACACCAGACGGAGAAGGGACTGCACGAGCCTGAACCTTCGGGACCCGCGCGGATATCGCGGATCGGCGCTGGACCCCCCTGCCTGGCGAGCGGAGCGAGACAGGGACGTCGTCGAGGGGGTCCCGCACAGATCCAGGAGATCCGCGCCGGCCTCCTGAAGCATACGTTTACGCCGTCTGGTCTTCCTCTTCGAGGTGCTCCACCATGCCTGGCCAGAGCCATCCTGGGCCCTGGCATAGTGTGTGCGCCCTCCCTCCTCGGCATGGAGGGTCTCTACACCATCCTGGGGCCCGGGACGGCCCTGGCCAGGCATCACACGCGCAGATCCACGAGAGCCGCGCAGACCTCCGCGCAGTCTGCATCGAGTACACAGATTGAGTATCGTTTACCCGATCCACATCCCCAGCGGCGTGGCCTGGGCCCCACTGGCCGATTAACCCCCCTAGATGGGGATATAGGTCGCTCTCTTCGGGTTTCGTGGGGTGTATCCCCAACTGGGGTGGTAATTTGGTGGGGGTCTCGAAGGGGATGGGGATGGGAATGGGGATGGGGATCGGCTAAACAATACCGACAGATGCCTTCTGCGGAGCCGATGGTCCTGCTGCCGGTCGTCTTACTCGAAGTTTTCGGGGGCTGGCCGGCGTCCTCTCACCTCACCAGCTTCCCCTGCGCGCGGCGGGCAGCGGCAGGGCTTTCAGGCGGCTTCTCTCTCGCGCCGCGGCGGCAGCGGCCAGATCCTCCTATATTGGAGGCCGGTCCACAAGAAACCCTCCACAAGAAACCCAGCCCTGAGACCCCAGGACGTCCACGGATTCTGGCGTGGGAGCGTCACGCTCTCCGCCGCAAAACCATCGAAACCCAAAGAACCCAGGGCACCCTGGAGGGTGTTTCTTGGCACGGGTCTCCACTGTAACTGGGTCGTTGCCCTTGGGCCTCGGGTGGCCCCAGCACGGCCCCAAGGCCTCCAAGACGGCCAAGATGTCCCAAGGCGGCGGCCCCAAGGCGGCCGAGGCAGGTGTCAAGACGCCAAGAAATGGCCCCCAGACGGCCCACGACGGCCCCAAGACGGCCCAAGGCGGCTTCTTTGACGACTCCACGTGAGGCCAAAGATGGCCCAAGAGGGCCTCAAGACGCCCTGAGGTGGACGACCTAAGAGAGCCCCAAGACAGCCCAAGAAGCTCCCAGGATGGCCCCAAGACGGCCCCAAGAGGCCCCATGACGGCTTCGCGAGGTCCCAAAACGGCCAAGGGGCGCCCCAAGACGACACCAAGACGGCCTCATCCTCCTCCGGAATCAAGTAGTGCAAATCTCGCGCGCGGTCCGTCTCCACGCGCCCCTCAATGTCAATCTTCACGCAGGGGCGACGCGCGGTTTGATTCTTCTTTGGCCGTCGGCGCAGCTCCATCAACATTGAGATCGGGGGCAATGGGGGCGGCAAGAAGTCGGAACACAAAGTTACATTTCTTTTCCAAGGAGGGTCAGGAGGCCCCCAAGAAGGTCCAAGAGGTCCGAAAAAGAGTCACAACACAGCCGCAGTACTGCCTGAGAGGCCCACTCCAGGAGCTATTTGGAGCAGATTTGGATACTCGGCAGTTGGCAACGTGGTCACACGTTCGCCTGACGCGTGGCCAGGCAGGCGTCTCCCAAAAGCAGAGGCGGCGGTCGGTGCCTCGCCGCAGGCGGATTCGATCCTCCCTTTCCTCCTTCTCCTCCTCCTCCTCCTCCTCCTCCTCCTGCTCCTCCTTCTCCTCCTCGTCCTCCTCCTCCTCCTCCTCCTCCTCCTTGTCCTCCTCCTCGTCCTCCAACCGCTCCGCCCTTATCATTCCTACCTGATCCTCCTCCTCCTCCTCCTTCTCCTCCCCCTCCTCCTTCTCCTCCTCCTCCTCCTCCTCCTCCTCCAGCTCCTCCTCCTCCTCCCTCCTCCTCCTCCTCCTCCTCCTCCTCCTCCTCCTCCTCCTCTTCTTTCTCCTCCTTCTCCTCCTCCTAACCCTCCTCCTCCTAACCCTGATCCTGGCTCATCGCTAATATCTTCTTTCCTCTTCCCTTCTCTTCCCTTCTCTTCGTCCTTCTCATCTTCTTCCTTTCCCTCCTCCCTCTCCTCCTCCTCCCTCCTCCTCATCCTCCGCCTCCTCCTCCTCCTCCTAATCCTCCTCCTCCGCCTTCTCCTCCTCCTACGCCTCCTAAGCCTCCTCACCCTCCTCACCCTCCTCCGTCGCATCATCATCCTCGTCATCATCATCAGCAGCATCAGCATCAGCATCAGCATCAGCATCTGCATCAGCATCAGCATCATCCTCATCCTCATCCTCATCCTCATCCTCATCCTCATCCTCATCCTCATCCTCATCCTCAGCATCATCATCATCATCATCATCATCATCATCATCATCATCATCATCATCCTCAGCAGCATCATCGACCTCATCAGCATCATCATCGTCAGCATCAGCATCAGCATCAGCATCAGCATCATCATCATCATCAGCAACATCATCATCATCATCATCATCATCATCAGCAGCAGCAGCAGCATCATCATCACCATCGTCGTCATCACCATAACCACCAGACTCAGCATCATCAGCAGCAGTATGATCAGAATCAGCAGCAGCAGCAGCAGCAACATCCTCATCCTCATCCTCATCCTCATCATCATCCTCACCATCATAATCATCAGCATCAGCATCATCATCATCATCATCCTCATCCTCATCCTCATCATCATCATCATCAGCATCATCATCATCATCATCATCATCATCATCATCATCCTCAGCAGCATCATCGACCTCATCAGCATCATCAGCATCGTCAGCATCAGCATCAGCATCAGCATCAGCATCATCATCATCATCAGCAACATCATCATCATCATCATCAGCAGCAGCATCATCATCACCATCGTCGTCATCACCATAACCACCAGACTCAGCATCATCAGCAGCAGTATGATCAGAATCAGCAGCAGCAGCAGCAGCAGCAACATCCTCATCCTCATCCTCATCCTCATCATCATCCTCACCATCAGAATCATCAGCATCAGCATCAGCATCATCGTCCTCATCCTCATCCTCATCAGCAGCATCATCATCAGGATCATCATCATAAGCATTATCGTCATCATCACCATCACCATCATCATCAGCATGATAATCATCATAATCATCATCGTCGTCATCATCATCATCCTCATCGTCATCATGTCCATCCTCATCCTCATCCTCGTCATCATCAGCATCATCATCACCAGCATCATCATCAGCATCATCATTCTTAGCAGAAGAATCATCATCGTAACTAACAACAGCAGCAACAACAACAACATGCACCTCGCCCTCGCTTCCTTTATTGGGGCAGGCAGGCGTCTCCCAAAAGCAGAGGCGGCGGTCGGTGCCTCGCCGCAGGCGGATTCGATCCTCCCTTTCCTCCTCCTCCTCCTCCTCCTCCTTGTCCTCCTCCTCGTCCTCCAACCGCTCCGCCCTAATCATTCCTACCTGATCCTCCTCCTCCTCTTGCGCTCTTGCGCTCCTCAGCGGTCGCCCCGATGACACAAGACGCCCGCCCTTTACATGAATCAGAAACTCAGCGCCTGAGGGGGACAGGGATAACCGCCTCCAGTTTAGAGTTCGAGGGATCCTTCCCCTGCTTCAAAATCCCCAGGGCTTTCCGTTTCCACTCAGTGTCGGGGTTTCCCGCACACTCTTTGCACAACTCCTTGACCTTCAAACGGGCATGCGCTCCACAGCGCACGCACCAGGTCAGCCCTCCATTCTGCCAGAGACGATGGGTGGGGTGGCCCTGGGACACAATCCTCGGACGCCCAGGACACGGCAGCTGCACCAGCCGAGAGCGAATCGCCCGCGCCAGCCCACAGACACCACAACCCCACCCACCGCCAGGAGCCTGCGAGACAACGTGACCCTTATCATCTGGGACTATCTCGAGAATCGGGGCCTCCGAATTCCTAGGCTCTCTTTTGGCACGCTCAGAGTATGATGATACATCAGGATAACCCAGTTGATGGACATGCTTGAGAACTGCCACCATATATCTGGAGATGAGCGTAACCTGATCATGATGATGCCGCAGACGATCCCGAAGGTGATGATTTGCTGGATGCGCCTTGGCACCTGTCTTGGCCCAGGAGTCCGCCTCCTGGTTGTCTCTGAACCAATGAGGCTCGTAGCCTCTTCGTTGCGCCGCCGCCTCCGACATATGCGAAGGCATGCTTGCGTGAGGGCCCGGCGCTTCGGCGCGCGCGCGTGCAGTGAGTGCGAGGCCGCGCAGGGCCTGCAGCAGCGCAGGGCGCGATTCTCCCCCTGAGTGCCGAGCGCGCTGCTCCTGCTTAGTCTTCCTCTTCCTTCTTGCCGCCTTCCCTCATTCCCCTCTCTCGTAGATCTGGCGTCGGAGATGGGGTGGTGGAGGTTCGGAGGTGAAGAGATGAGGTCGACGAGACGTTGTGTGATTTTAAGCCGCCTGCGCCCCCACCTCCAGACTTGGAGGCAAAGCCGGGCTGACAGGCACTGGAGCTGGCAAAGACCAGCTTTGAGTTGGGATCGGAGTCGTCGTGGTTGCTCTCTGGGCTGTTCTTTCTGGCATGTTGGTTGGTGGGGAGCCTTGTGCCGCTGAGCGGTGCAGGGTCTTCCTACGAACCTTCGTTGCTGGAAGGCCCAGCCTTGCTCTCGAAGTGTCCAATCCAATCCTCCTCCTCCTCCTAACCCTGATCCTGGCTCCTCGCTCATCTCTTCTCTCCTCTTCCCTTCTCTTCCCTTCTCTTCGTCCTTCTCATCCTCTTCCTTTCCCTCCTCCCTCATCCTCCTCCTACCTCCTCCTCCTCCTCCTCCGCCTCATCCTCCTCATCCTCCTCCTAATCCTCCTCCTCCTCCGCCTCCTCCTCCTACCTCCTCCTCACCCTCCTCACCCTCCTCCGTCGCATCATCATCCTCATCATCATCATCATCATCATCATCATCATCATCATCATCATCATCATCATCATCATCATCATCATCACCATCGTCATCATCATCGTCATCAGGATCATCATCATCATCATCATCATCATCATCATCATCATCATCATCATCATCATCATCATCATCATCATCATCATCGACATCATCAACATCATCCTCATCATCAGCATCATCAGCATCAGCATCAGCATCAGCATCAGCATCATCATCATCATCAGCAGCATCATCATCAGCAGCAGCATCATCATCGTCATCACCAGCATCATAATCATCATCAGCAGCACTAGAAGCATCAGCGTCATCATCATCATAATCCTCATAATCATCATCACCATCGTCATCATCATCAGCATAATCATCAGAATCGTCATCGTCATCGTCATCCCCATCAGCATCGACATCATCATCAGCAGCAGCATCATCTTCGTGATCATCAGCATCGTCATCATCTGCAGCAGCATCATGCTCATCGTCCTCAGCAGCATCACCATGCTATCAGCATCATCAGCATCATCAGCGTCATCAGCATCATTAGTATCACCATCACCATCAACCATCATCATCATCATCAGCCTCATCGTCACCATCGTCATCAGCATCATCATTGACATCATCATCATCATCATCATCATCATCATCATCATCATCATCATCATCATCATCATCATCATCATCGTCAGCATTATCATCATTACCATCATCAGCAGCATCATCAGCATCATCATCGTCGTCATCATCATCACTAGACTCAGCATCATCAGCAACAGCATGATCAGAATCAGCAGCAGCAGCAACATCCTCATCCTCATCCTCATCCTCATCATCATCCTCATCATCAGAATCATCAGCATCAGCATCAGCATCATCGTCCTCATCCTCATCCTCATCAGCAGCATCATCATCAGGATCATCATCATAAGCATTATCGTCATCATCACCATCACCATCATCATCAGCATGATAATCATCATAATCATCATCGTCGTCATCATCATCATCATCATCCTCATCGTCATCATGTCCATCCTCATCCTCATCCTCGTCATCATCAGCATCATCATCATCATCATCATCATCATCATCATCATCATCATCATCGTCAGCATTATCATCATCACCATCATCAGCAGCATCATCAGCATCATCATCGTCGTCATCATCATCACTAGACTCAGCATCATCAGCAACAGCATGATCAGAATCAGCAGCAGCAGCAACATCCTCATCCTCATTCTCATCATCATCCTCATCATCAGAATCATCAGCATCAGCATCATCATCATCATCATCATCGTGCTCATCCTCATCCTTATCAGCAGCAGCATCATCACCATCATCATCATAAGCATAATCGTCATCATCACCATCACCATCATCATCAGCATGATCATCATCAGAATCATCATCGTCATCATCATCAGCAGCAGCATCATCATCATATCCATCCTCATCCTCATCCTCATCATCATCAGCATCATCATCACCAGCATCATGATGAGCATCATCATTCTTAGCAGCAGCATCATCATCGTAATTAACAACAGCAACAACAACATGCACCTCACCCTCGCTTCCTTTATTGGGGCACCCGAATTAATGGGGATGGACCTGGTCCAGGTAGGCCTCGTCTGGCGTCCCCAAGTGTGATATGGGAAAACCCTGGAACCGCTTGATCCAGAGTAGCTCTGGTTTCAGGAGAAAGCGGGGCAGTATTTACATGGTGCAGAGTGCGATCGGGGAAAACACGAGTGGAATACAACCCAGAGCAACTCCAGCACGAACACGGGCGGCCCGAACGGGGAACTAGCCCTAACCACCCCCTGCCCTAAGAACTCGGGGCTGTGAGTCTTGCTTCCTCGCCACCCCGACCGAGCAGACCAAGCCTCCTTCCCTGAGATCCGCCGCTGCAAAAAAAATGCAACGTCGCCAACAAATCACGACCAGAGCCCTGGACCCCATCTTTCTGCGTCATTTTTCGAGCCGGACCGATCTGTGAGGGTCCCGGGGCCCGAAATTGAGCGAAAACGCCCGTTCTGAAAAAAATGCAACGCCAGGAGCTCAGGGTTCGCAGGCGCCCGGCTCCACCGCCTGGGCAAGCGCCCCGCCTGGATGTGCGCGGTGCACTCGCTCTCGACGTGCAGGGTCAGGTGGTTTGCCATCGTCCCGCTGACGCCGCCCTGCCCCGCGCGGCGGCGGCAAGGCAAGGTCGCGAGAGTCCCCCTACAGGCGAATTTTGGATGAAAAACGAAAAATAATGAATTACCCTGTCACGTACCCAACCCATTTGTATCATGGGAAACGAGGAGTTGGCCGAAACTTGCATGGACAATCAAATTGCAGGATCCGTTGTTTGATATGTAAGCTACTTGGGACACGCGCCTATGGCATGATGCGCAGGAGAACCATACAAGAACGAGGGGCGACAACTACAGGCTCGAAGAGGACATGGGGAGTCGGGAACGAAGAGCAGGAGAAAGACGTGCGGGAAGCCCACTGTGCTGGGCCCCCCAGCAGGCCTCGAAAGTGGCGACAGTTTCACAGATCGCAGCCCCCCAGGGATGGCGAGGTCCAATTTCAATCCGCCGCGTGTACCCACTGTGCTGGGCCCCCCAGCAGGCCTCGAAAGTGGCGACAGTTTCACAGATCGCAGCCCCCCAGGGATGGCGAGGTCCAATTTCAATCCGCCGTGTGTACCCACTGTGCTGAGCCCCCCAACAGGCCTCGAAGTGGCGACAGTTTCACAGATCGCAGCCCCCCAGGGATGGCGAGGTCTAATTTGAATCCCCGTAGGGCGTCACTGTGCTGGCCCCCCAGCAGGCCTCGAAAGTGGCGACAGTTTCACAGATCGCAGCCCCCCAGGGATGGCGAGGTCTATTTGAATCCGCCGTGGGTACCCACTGTGCTGGGCCCCCCAGCAGGCCTCGAAAGTGGCGACAGTTTCACAGATCGCAGCCCCCCAGGGATGGCGAGGTCTAATTTGAATCCGCGCGTGGTACCCACTGTGCTGGGCCCCCCAGCAGGCCTCGAAAGTGGCGACAGTTTCACAGATCGCAGCCCCCCAGGGATGGCGAGGTCTAATTTGAATCCGCCGTGGCCCTCACTGTGCTGGGCCCCCCAGCAGGCCTCGAAAGTGGCGACAGTTTCACAGATCGCAGCCCCCCAGGGATGGCGATGTCCTGGTGAACCCTCACTGTGCTGGGCCCCCCAGCAAGCCTCGAAAATGGCGACAGTTTCCCAGATCGCAGCCCCCCAGGGACGGCGAGGTCTAATTTGAATCCGCGCGTGGCCCTCACTGTGCTGGGCCCCCCAGCAGGCCTCGAAAATGGCGACAGTTTCGCAGATCGCAGCCCCCGAGGGATGGCGAGGTCTAATTTGGGTCCGCCCGTGGCCCTCACTGTGCTGGGCCCCCCAGCAGGCCTCGAAAGTGGCGACAGTTTCACAGATCGCAGCCCCCCAGGGATGGCGATGTCTAATTTGGGTCCGCCCGTGGCGTCACTGTGCTGGGCCCCCCAGCAGGCCTCGAAAGTGGCGACAGTTTCACAGATCGCAGCCCCCCAGGGATGGCGAGGTCTAATTTGGGTCCGCGCGTGGCGTCACTGTGCTGGGCCCGCCAAGCAGGCCTCGAAAGTGGCGACAGTTTCACAGATCGCAGCCCCCCCAGTGGATGGCGAGGATCCAATTTGAGTCCTTTGATCCGCCGTGTGTACCCGTTTGTTTTCTGCTGGGCCCTGCCCCCGCAGGCTCGAAAGTGAGCGACAGTTTCACATATCGCGCACCCCCAGGGATGGCGAGGTCAATTTGAATCGCCGTGTGTACCCACTGCCCTGGGCCCCTGTGCTGGCCCCCCGGGGCATGCCTCAAAGTGGCGACAGTTTCACACAGATCGCAAGCCCCAGGTATGGCGATGTCCAATTTGATATCACGCCGTGTTTACCCACTGTGCTGGGCCTGCCCCATCAGCCTCGAAATTGCGACCGTTTTCACAATCGCCGCCCCCCAGGGATGGCGAGGTTCCAATTTCAATCCGCCGTGTGTACCCCCTGTGCTGGTCCCCCCGCAGGCTCTAAAACGGCCCGACAAGTTTCCCAGATCGCCTCCTGCAGGCCGCCCCAGGGATGGCGAGGTCCAATTTCAATCCGCCGTGTGTACCCACTGTGCTGGGCCCCCAGCAGGCCTCGAAAGTGGCGACAGTTTCACAGATCGCAGCCCCCCCAGGGATGGCGAGGTCCAATTTCAATGCGCCGTGTGTACCCACTGTGCTGGGCCCCCCAGCAGGCTTCGAAAATGGCGACAGTTTCACAGGTCGCAGCCCCCCAGGGATGGCGAGGTCCAATTTCAATCCGCCGTGTGTACCCACTGTGCTGGGCCCCCCAGCAGGCCTCGAAAGTGGCGACAGTTTCACAGATCGCAGCCCCCCAGCTTGCACGCAGCGACGAGCGAAGACAGGGGGGAAGAGAGGGACGGGGGGGGGCGGGAAGGAAGGAGACGCGCGAGCAGTGCTCTATTCAAAACGAGAACCCAACGCAGGAGGGTTGGGAAAAATATGTTTAAAAATACTTTAAAATAGTAGAGAAATCGTCCCCAGGCTATTTGTGTTCCTCCTGTAGAGGGACAGGCCCGACTTCACGGCAAGGCAAAGCCGCGGGAGACTCTCGTGCGCCGCACTCCGCCGGAGCGAGGCCCAGGCCCCTAGGGGCTCGGAAGCATCGAGCCTCGGGAGCTTTTTGCCAGGCGCGACAGCGCTGCAGCTGACAGAAATTGGAGATTGAACAAATCTTGGCGGAAATAAAAAATAGGGGACAAGAAAAACTCAGGATACTGTGGCGAGAACTGGAAAATCGTGGCTTTGCCCGAAGAGCTCGAAAGAGGTTCGCCTCAGGTTCACTGGGGGGAGGTTCGGAGAAAGTGCAGAACAGCTCGTACACTGAGCAGCGCCGATTCTGACCTCCCCGCCGCCTCGACCTGGAGACCACGGTGCTTTTCGTTTTCGTTTTGTTTTCGTTTTCCCTGGATTTGTCTTCAATCCACCTCTACCGCAAAACGAAATCGAAACGAAAACGGCCCACGAAATCGCCAAAACACCGTTTAGGTCCAGCCCTGCTCGAGACCCCCATTCCCCGGAGCCCCCCACGCGCGCCATCAAGGGTTCACGGTGGTACTGCGGTGGAAAATCTGGCCGACTCGGCGACAAACTCGCGCTCAGGGTCGCTGCCCGCGTCTAAAGGGGCCACATTTTCTGGGTTGTCGTCTTCCTCCCCACCTTCCCATATTCTCCCATAGTTTCCTGGGAGTCGACGATTAATTGTGCCTGTGTGTGTGTGTTTTCCCCCTCCTGATCCTTTGCGAGGCGTTCGCCAAGTCGGCCAGCTTTTCCGCGGCGGTGCAAACGCGAACGCTTCATGGCGCGCGCCGGGGGCCCCTGGGAAGGGGCGCCGCCAGGGGCGAGGCGGCGGCTCCTGGGAGGCACGGCTGGCTACCTATACCAAGCCACCCCAACCCAGCCCGAAGACCCGACTTTCGGGCTGGGGGGGGAATACGGGCTGCGAAATGCTCAAGAAATCATGGGTTAAGAAATTCATGGTCTCAGAACTTGAATAAAAAACCCAACAGTTCTCTTAAAATCTTAAGATTTACATTGGAACGTTAAGAATAATCGAGACTCTGGCCGAAAGCTTAAGTTTTCTTAAGCATCGCCTAAGGTGTACGGGCTGCATGTGTTTTTCCCATGTTCCCCGAGACGCCCCCCCCCCCCCACTGGAAATGGAGGGCAAATCGGGGCCTTCGGGTCGGGTTGGGGTGGTTTGGTGGGCGGTGAACGGCGGAGTGGGGGAGTGCGCGGACCCAGCCGACACCTCGCACCTCCCTCGGGGGCTGCGAGCTGCGCAACTGTCACCACTTCCGCGGGCCGATCGTTGACCCCCGAACCCCGCCGCCGACAGGATACCCAGAGATCCCTCCGCGTCGGCAGGGGCGGGCCTTCTCAGAGGCCTTCTCTCCGAAGCCGCAGCGGGCTTCGCAGGAGACCGGAGGGCTCCTGAGAAGTCTGAGAAGGCCCGGCCCTCTCGCTTCCCCCCTCGGCGCACGCCGCCGAGGGAAGAAGCAACGACGCAAAGCGCTTGATTGTTCTCGGCCTCCAGGGGTCCGTACGGGGACCCGGGGCCGTCACAGCATCGACTCGGGATGACAGGCTAATGCTGGGCAGGGGCCCACGCTCCCGTGGGTCCACGCCGTGCATCTCTTTGTCTCGCCCTCTGGTCAGAGAACACTCTGACCGGCCCAGGGCCCAACGCCATGCCTGCTGCATCGAGAGAATCATTTGGCGCTGAAGAAAGATACGTCTACGACTCCAAGCAGCATGACTACCTGAAACGTCCCGCCATGTTGGGCAAGTACGAGCCCGGCCCCTGGCGGCTTCCCCTTGACGTGCTCAACTGCCACGCCTGCTACATCGAGATGGTCATGTAAAAGAAGCGTCTACCCCTAGTGCAAACACGGTATGGGGAAAAGCGGATGCAGAGAAAGACGGAGAGAGGGAGGTACGGAGGACAGATGGAGGGGCAGGGGGATGCAGAGAAGCAGGGGGCACGGAGACGGAGAAACTTAACAGAGCGACCAGGGGAACGGGAGAGCAGTGAATCAGAAGCCGCACAGCCAGCGAAGCAGGAAGAGATGGAGGGGCGGGGGATGACGGAGAGGTGGAGAGACACAGGGACAGCGATGCTGAGGCACACCGAAGGACGAAGGGGGAGGGGGAGGCGGGGTGATGCGGAGACCTGCCCTTCCGGCGTCGCTCGTTCTTCGTGACGCGGGCCCCTGGGGCTCTCGACCCCTCCCTTGGGGCCGGCTCTCCATCCTGGGTCGTTGTCGACGGCCACAGGGCCCGAAAGATCGCCCGAGGCTCAACCACAGCAAAAATGTCGGTGCGAAGCCTCTGGCGGGGCCAGGACAGTCAAGAAGGCGGCGCTTCAGGGGCACAGGGGGCCAGCTCGCCTTGACCATCAGAAACCTCGCTGTCCAATAACCGCCGTTGTCGAGGGCCTCCTCGGCGGGGGTGGGCGGGGGGCGCACTCCGCTGCACGCGCGCAGCTCCAAGAGAGGAGAATGGGGGGCCAAGCTGGGCTCGTCCTCCTCCTGCGGATCCCCCTCCTCCACATGATCCTACCACTCATGTTCCCCCTCCTCCTCCTCCTCCTCCTCCTCCTCCTCCTCCTCCTCCTCCTCCTCCTCCTCCAAGAGCACGCAGGCTGAGGTCGCCTGCCAGATCTTGATTCCGCTTCTCAGCTGTATAGACATGCTGGCGAGAGGAACAATTCGCTGCCCGCCAGGACTGGGGCAGGCGCTGGAGCCCCATGAAACACCCAATAGTCCGACACCGAATGTTCCGTGGCGCAGTGCTCCCAACCAGCCTGTGCTCGGGTGGTTCCTCGCTTTGAATCAGCAGCGCCCTGTGTTTCCTTCTCCCCCATGTTTTCCCCCTCCTCTCCTTGCCTCTGCCCTCTGCATATGTCCCTTTGGGGGGCGCACTTCTCACACGCGTCATGGCCTCGTAGGGGGCTCCACCGAGGACTTCGCTGCGTTCGCATGCCTCCGCCCCGCCCATTTCGGCACACCCCTCGCACGCCTTGTGGCCCCAGAGGGGGCTCCACCGAGGACCCCAGTGGCTACGGTCGCATGCCTCCACCCCGCCCACACGCTTCTGTGCCCATCGGGAGCCCCGCCGAAGGCCCCAGTGGCCGCGTTCGCATGCCTCCGCCCCGAAATTCGTCACACCCCTCACACGTTTCGTGACCCCATGGGGAGTTCCACCGAAGGTCACAGTGACTGCGTTCGAATGCCTCCGCCCCGCCTGTTTCTGCACACCCCTCTCACGCTTCGTGGCCCCATAGGGAGCTCCACCGAAGACCCCAGTAGCTGCGGTCGCATGCCTCCGTCCGCCCATTTAGACACCCCCCTCACACGCTTCGTGGCCTCATAGGGAGCCCCGCCGAAGGCCCAAGTGGCCGCGGTCGCACGCGGTTCCACCGCCCATTTCGGCACACCCCTCACACACTCCGTGGCCTCATCCTCTTTCTCCTCCTTATGCTCGCCTGCCTTGCGGCGCTCACACCTGCATAACTATGGTTGGGTCCTTCGCAAGGATAAGTATATGCCGATGGCCGCGAAAATCCGCCGGCCCACTTGCGGGGCCATCAGGCTGCGAGGCTGAAGCTTGCTGCTCCCTGCACCAGTTCCAGTTTCCAGTTTCCAATGTTACAGTACTGCTTTCTGCTTCCTACTATAAATGGTTACTGTCCGCGCGAGGGGGGGAGCCGAAAACCAGCCTGGTTAGCGTCACCCGGGAGGTTTCTCAGAATTCCTGGGGGGTAAAAATTAACACCCCTCACGCAGATCAGCGGGGTCAGGGTCCAAACACACAAGGGATATGCCACATGTCTGAAATTCGGTGGTACCCCTCACGCAGATCGGCGGGGTCAGGGTCCAAAAACACTAGGGATTTGCTACATTTCTGAAATTCGGTGGCACCCCTCATGCAGATCGGAGGGGTCAGGGTCCAAAAGCACTAGGAATTTCCAACATTTCTCAAAATTCAGTGGCACCGCTCACGCAGATCGGCGGGGTCAGGGTCCAAAAACACAAAGGATTTGCCGCATTTCTGAAATTCGGTGGCACCCCTCAAGCAGATCGGCAGGGTCAGGGTCCAAAACACAAGGGATATGCCACGTGTCTGAAATTCGGTGGTACCCCTCACGCAGATCGGCGGGGTCAGGGTCCAAAAACACTAGGGATTTGCTACATTTCTGAAATTCGGTGGCACCCCTCATGCATATCGGCGGGGTCAGGGTCCAAAAGCATTAAGAATTTCCAACATTTCTCAAAATTAAGTGGCACCCCTCACGCAGATCGGCGGGGTCAGGGTCCAAAAACACATGGGATTTGAAATATTTCTGAAATTCGGTGGCACCCCTCACGCAGATCCATAGGGTCAGGGTCCAAAACCAGAGAGAGGGGGCCGGCGGCAGGGGGCGAAGCCCTTACGGATCACAGATGCCAATGACTCCTACGACACCGACTGCGAAGACGACGACGGCGACGACGACGACGACAACGACAACGGCTGCGGCGGCGGCGGCGATGACGGCAACAGCGACGGCGACGGCGACGACGACGGCGACGGCAACGGCGTCGGCGTCGTCGGCGGCGGCGATGCGGCGGCACCGGCAGCAGGGGCAGGTGCAAGAGGACCAGCAGGCAGCACCAGCGGGAGCGGGCAGGGCCCCCCAGAGGTCTCTCGGAGCAGGCCCCCGGAGGAGGCCTCGGAATGTCCCCCGAGGAGGAGGAGGAGGAGGAGGAGGAGGAGGAGGAGGTCCCCCGGAGGCGCCCCCCGAGACCCGCGGAGGCCCAGCGCGGTCCGCAGCGCTTGCCCAATCGTGTGGCGGCGGCGACCCTGCCCCGGCGACGCGCTGCGACGTGGAGGCGGGCAGCGCGGTGTCGCCCCGCTCAGCGCCGCGGAAGGCTGGGCAGAGCTGACGCTTGGGGGCTGGGGCGTGGGTAGCGCGTCGCCCCTCACCCGACTTGCGTGAGGTCCAGATTTCCTGTCGGGCCCCGTCACGCCACCCCCCCCCCCTTGATCGAGTTGAGACAATCGAGCCGGACGATGAAAGAACTCTGATGCCAGTATGTTGTCGTCAGCATCGGGCTGACGTTGCAGCTCGTGCGGGACTCTTCTGAGCCAAAGCGACTACTGATCATGCGCACGCAATGGTATGTAAGCATTCCTCCAGCATGTGCTAGAATGGAAAAAACTGGGGCCCAGCCCTCCCTACGATCGCCTGGGCTCCCCACGTCCATGCAAGTGAATTTGGCGGACTCCCTCCCACACAAGACCAAACCGCATCCCGCGAGGGGGTCTCCGGAGGACCCCGAGAGGCGCCTCCTGCAAGGCCTCCTGATGTTGCCATGAAGGGCCAGCAGGAACGCCAAAGAGCCTCTCGATCGTCGATCCTGGGGTCTCTGGAGCCAGGCGGGAGGAGAGGCCTCCATGGCCGTCTTGTTGAAGTGGCCGCCCCGCTCGTTGATATCCTGCCCGTTCTCCAAGTACCTCACGGCGGCCGACTGGGCGCCACCCCCCCCTTCTTCCCTTGGCCTCCCACCGCAGGTATCCGTCCCCTCTCTATCCGCCCTCCCTCCTCGTGCCTCCCACCCTCCCTCCTTCATCCCCGTCCGCCTACTCCCGCCTCCTCCGGCCTCCTCCCGCCTCCTCCTCCTCCTCCTCCTCCTCCTCCTCCTCCTCCTCCTCCTCCTCCTCCTCCTCCTCCTCCTCCTCACTCACCGCCTCCTCCTCCTCCTCCTCCTCCTCCTCCTCCTCCTCCTCCTCCTCCTCTCCTCCTCCTCCTCCTCCTCCTCCTCCTCCTCCTCCTCCCCTCCTCATCCTCCTCCTCGCCTCCCCTCCTCCTCCTCCTCCTCCGCCCTCCTCCTCCTCCTCCCTCCTCCTCTCCTCCTCCTCTCCTCCTCCTCCTCCTCCTCCCTCCTCCTCCTCCTCCTTCCTCCTCCTCCTCCTCCTCCTCCTCCTCCTTCCTCCTCCTCCTCCTCCTCCTCCTCCTCCTCCTCCTCCCCCCTCCTCCTCCTCCTCCTCCTCCTCCCCTGCCTCCTCCTCCTCCTCCTCCTCCTCCTCCTCCTCCTCCCTCCCTCCTCCTCCTCCTCCTCCTCCTCCCTCCTCCTCCTCCTCCTCCTCCTCCTCCTCTCCCTCCTCCTCCTCCTCCTCCTCCGCCTCCTCCTCCTCCTCCTCCTCTCCTCCTCCTCCTCTTCCTTCCTCCTCCTCCTCCTCCTCCTCCTCCTCCCACCTCCATTTTCCCCCACCCCCACCCCCACCATTCCTTCATCCTCGTCCTCCTCCGTCCCTCCTCCTACTCCCTCCTCCGCCCCTCTCCCCTCGCCCCCGTAGCCGCCGTGATCCTTCTCGTCTTCGCCACCGCCGCCGCCGCCCGTAGCGTCGCCCCGTCGCCGTCGGCCAGCGCCCGGCGGGGGTCACTCCCAAAGCCGGTCGATGTCTTCGGCCAGGGCTGCGCCCAGCCACGTGTGCTGCATGCCTGGGAGGGGGAGGAGATCGCGGACGGGGCCGAACCGCCAGCGATTTGACGGATGGCGTCGAATCTCAAAATTGCTACTCCCTGCCGCATCGAGCCCATATAGGTTCACTTCCCTCTACTTAGGCGCGGCCCCTGCGCGTTTCGCCTTCCATGCAAAACATTATGCCAAAATCCAAACCTCCGGTGGTGGGTGTCATGGCTGCACCTCCCCGGCCCCCCCCCCCAGCACCTCACCCCCCAGGACCCCAGAAGAAAATGAGGGCTGGACGGAAGAGCAAGGGGAGAGGGGGGAGAAGGAGGAAACGGAAAGGGACGACTGCAAAGAGGATGGGGAGGAGGCAGAGGAAAAGGAGGGAAACTGTGGTGGAGGTGGTGTTGCAGGTGCCAGAGGAGGCTTCGGCGGAGGAGGAGCGAAAAGACAAGAACGAGGACGAGGACGACAGCAACGGGGGAGGAGCGGGCAGCACGGGCGAATCAGAAGGCATCGCGTGCAGAAGGCAACTCCACCATGCCTGGTCAGGGCCGTCCTGGTTCCTGGCATGGTGTGCGCACCTTCGCGGCCAAAACCAGGAGGGTGTGCGCACCATCCGATCTTGGGGTCCAGGATGACCCTGACGCCCTCGCGGCCGAAGCAAGGACTAGGTCGGGCATGTACCCCTACAGGCGGATCTTGGGCGATCAATTAAAAATACTTAAAGCGTACTGCGCGATTTTCAACCAAAAAATCAAAAATCATTTTCTAACAACTTTTGAATATTCCTCCTCTGAGGGACAGGCCCGATTTAAGGCAAGGAAGGTCTGCACACCATCCTGGAGTCCAGGATGGCCCTGGCTGGGCATGGTGGCGTGGTGGTGCGGTCTGGGTGCCTCCTGCGAACGCTAGGTCGGCAGGCTCCGTGAAGAAGCGGCGGCCTTGCGTCTTGAGGTTTCTTTCGGGGGGGAAGACAGGAGCGGACACCGACCGTGAACACCACGCACACGTAGCAGGGTTGTCCTGCGAACGTGGCCGAAATTCCAGTCGCAAACTCGTTTTTTGCCAGCGATCCCCTGGGGGCCTGAACGAGTTTGAAACAAAAACACATCGGCACCGATGGCCGATGACGACAAGTGCTCAGCCGTTGTGCGCGTTTAACGTACAGCACAGCGGTTGAGGGACAGCAAGCGGGAGGAAAAGGCCGGTCCCGAAGGGCCCCAGATCTAGCCCGCCACGCCATCCAACAAAAGTTGGTCACGTTGCATCGCTCGCAGCCGCAGCAGCAGGCCTTGCCACCGCCGACGCCTCGCGGGCCTGAATGCGTGCCCGCAGCGCCGCCATCCCTGCCGTCTCTATCAGCCCTGACGGCGAGAGCGGCAGGCTGACGTCGGGCGGCGGAGGCCGCTGAGACGCGTAGCAGAAGAACGCCACTCCACGCCTCGAGGACTCACTCACCGTGCTGCTGTCACGGTAGTGCGGGTGAAAACCAGAAAAAATACGCCTCAGCGTGGTGGCACCTCCTGCCAGTCTGCGCTGAATGCATTCCTTGCCGAGCATGTGGCAGCGTGCGGAAGAATACGCTCCGCACGTGGTGCAAAAGAAAAGGGTGAGCCTCTGCTCACCCTTACTTACAATGCACAGCGCAAGGGAATGCCCCGAGGACCGATCCAAAACGCCTCGCCACAGCCTGCTGGGTCTTCTACATCCCAACATGGGTCGCGCCTCCAGGCCCGTGGAAAGACGAAGGCAATGCAAACATCTAGCGCAGCCCTGGCCGACCTCTGGCCAGGAATGCCAACCTCCCGATTATTAAAAACTTGGCCCTCGGTCCCGGGGACGGGCGGTCGAACCTCTCGGGAGGGAAGGTGGCCAGCACGGTGCCCGCCACCCTGGCCGCAAAAGCGAACAGATCACACCTCCTGTCCACCTCCGTTCTTTCATGCACACCGGGTTGGGGATGAAGGAGGAGAGCTTGCTTGGCCAGGGCGTCTGCTTTCAAGCTGCCTGTGCCGATCCGTCTCTCGTGCGCTGGCAGGGCGTCCAGAACAGCACGCGCGCGGTGCGCAGGAGAGTGGTGCACCGACGGAATAGGAGACTCTTCATGTAGAAGGGCGCCTTTCCGAAGGCCAGCATAACAATGTTTATGGAAAACCTGATATTCCTGCGTGGCCACACAGATGCGCACCACGTTCATGCAATCGGTGTAGCGATCGCCGCCGCTGCTCTGAAACATCGGGAGCAAGGCCATGCACAGGTGTTCCGGAGCTTGGGAGGTCTGCGGGAGGACTGAAAGCATCGTGCCTTTGGCGTACGCAACGATAATATCACCTTCGCCCAAGAAAACCCAAGAGTAGGCCGCCCTAGACAGCTCCCTGACGGTATGGCGGAAAGCCGAGCCGTCCATGACGACATCACAGCCCGAGAGATCCACAGAGCCCCAATCAATAATATCCCCATCGGGCGAGTACAGGATGGGTTGGGTGGCCGAGGAAGGGGGGGGGGTAGGAGGCCTCGGGGTGCTCCCACTTTCACGCATAAGAACAAACGGTCCTGACTTTGAAGAGCTTCGTCCAGCCATTCGACGGGAGCCTCATCGGTAACGCTTTTCGTAGCCGCGACGGCCTCAGGGTGAAGACACTGCCAAACGCGGTGCCGCACACTCTCAGGCATCCCACACTTAGGGCATCGCCCGTCGCACGCCTGAGCCCTCGAACGGGTCCACACCCCTTTGCAGAAGACGCTCAAAGCCAAGTACTTCTGCTGAGGGTTAAGTTTCCTTCCCTTGGGGCCCAACAAGGTTTTGAGGGGATCCACACAAAACCGAACACCGTTAGCTCCAGGCGTGTCCTGGCACAGAACACGCTCGTGCTTACGTTGGACAGCTAACTGCAACATATGGGCCAGCATCGCAGGCGAGGTGTAGCCCAGATGCACTTCACGCCCGTAGTCAGCTTCAAAAGTGAGGGGGGTCAGTCGCAAACTCGTGCAGAGAAGGGGGGGGAAGGAGAGGGAGGCTGAGGAGGGGGCAAGGAAGGGGGATCAAGAGGAGGTCGGCGGCCTTGCGTCTTCAGGTACGTGCTGATGTCCATCGGCGCGGTGGTCCCGTCTGGTGGCGCGGGCCGCGCGGGGCAGCGACTCTCTCACTCTTTGCGCCGGCGCCTCGTCGGCCATCCCAGCGATCCGACGTGGTGACTTGCCGGCGGCGTGGCTCCCCATGGGTTTCTGGACCCTCTCCCTGGGAGACCCCGGAGACCGAGACCGAAAAGAGAGCACAAAAGAGCCGGAGACCGAAAAGAGAGCACAGTGCGGGCCCCCGGAGACCGAAAAGAGAGCACAAAAGAGCTGTGCCCAGTGCGGGCCCCCGGAGACCGAAAAGAGAGCACCAAAGCCTTCGTCGCCATCTCGTCGCGGCGAGAGGCTGTCAGGGAAGCCCGCCGTGGAGCGACGACTGCGGGCCCGTCGTCAACATTTGGGCAGCCGCGCCGCAGTGAAAGCGCGCAGCTGCACCCCTCGGCGGCGAGATCGGAAGTCCCCCCCGGCCTTCGAGTAAATGTTCTATAGGCCCTCCGCGAAGACAAGAGGGCGCGAGGGTGTCCGAGAAGTCCCGCCGCCTTCTGAGAAGGCCCTCGCCTTCTCACCTGGCCCCCCTCGCTCGCCGCCGATGTGCCCTAAATGTGCCCCAGACCCCCGACGTCATTCTGTTTGCAGAACGTCGACCCCACGAGGTCTCGACCCATTCCCCGGGAACCGCTTCTCATCCTGCGTCGTGCCCAGGCCCCCGACGTCATGATTTGTTCATAACGCGACCCCCAGAGGTCTGGACCTATTAGCCGGGACCAGCTTTTCCTCCTGAATCGTTTTCTGACGGTCCCGAGGGCCGGTGAGGACCTCCAGAGACCGAAAATATAGAGAAACCTTCCATCGTGATTTTTTCATGACTCGAGGGGGTCTGGGTTCTCTGAGGGCCCCGAGGGCCAGCACGGGGCCGCCAGGGAGCCCCCTCGCTCGCCGCCCAACCCGCGCGAGGCCGCGGAGACGGCAGGGCGCGGGGCGCGCCGCACTCTCGCGGCAGAGGCCCGCGGGCAGAAGCGCTCTCTTTCCGCTGCCTGCCACGCACCGCCTGCCAGACCGGGCCCCGAGGCGAAGGCGACGGCTCACTCGGGGAAGGAGGAGGAGGAGGAGGAGTCTTTTTCCTGGCAAGACGAAGCCAGGACGAGGATAAAATCGGGCGGGGATGAATCGAGAATCTCTGAGATCCGGCGGTTCCGGAGGATGTCTCGGGCGCCGCGGCCCTCTCACAGCGTTCTAGAACGCTCTGAGAGGGTTCTAGAGCGCTCTGGAACTGATTTGTCCTCGTCCTGGCCCGGTCCGACCCAGGCCCTCCCCAGATCTCCGAAGATATGAGTTCGTTCAGTCCTCGCGTTTTTCCTCGATTTGGGCCACTGGGGCGATCAAAAATGCATCCAGGGCGACAAACTACCCCTGGGGCAGGAACCTCTAAAACTTCACATTTAGAAAATCACACCGTCGGATGTCTAGATTTGACGGCCCAAAGAGCCAGAGGAAGGCCCAGGAAACCCCAGAACAGGCGGCAAAGCTCCAGAACCCCCCCTTCATTCAAGACCACCCTGAGATCCCACGCCGGGAAAGAATGCAGCACCGTGAAGAATCACAACAGGACCACCCTGAGATCCCACGGCGGGACAAAATGCAGCACCGTGGAAAATCACGACAGGAGCCGTTGACCCCGATTCTCTGCGGCACTCCTCTCTGCCGCACCTCGTGGGGACCGAGCCTGGGCGAACACGCCCATTGTGACAAAACTGCAGCACCCAGATCTCAAGGACTTCCCCCTCTTGGTGAAGCCCTCCCCTCGGGGTCGCTCGAAGCCCCGCTCCCAGGAGCCCGACGCCGCGTGAATTTTCTAACCCGCGTGGCCTTCCACTGGAGGTCTGGACCCCTCCCACGGGACCAGCTCTTCTCTGCAAAATTCAAATGTGGCGGCGCGCACAATGGGGTAAGAAGGCTCCTTAGAAGGCTGTTTGTTAGAAGGCGCGGGCCTTGTCTATAGATGTGCAATGCCCGCAGCTTCAAGAAACAGTCTCCTTCTAAGAAGCAGTCTTCCCTCCGCCTACCCCCCTTGTGCGCGCCGCCATTAAGACTGACCCTGGGCAAGGGTGACCTCTGGCGAGCGGTTTCAAGGGGCTGCGGAGGGGCCAAGTCGAACTGCGCAAGCCAGTGCTGGGGCGGCGGCCACTCCAGTGAAAGGTCACTATTGCGCGCAGCCGACCTGCATCCTGAGCCACTGTGGTGCGAAGGTACCACTAGCAACGTTGGGCTCTCTGAGATCCTCTGGTAGGTCTTGGGCCGGGTCTCGCAGGGACTTATGCGAGCGGCGAGGATCGCACGCACGTCGACACGTGTCATACCCCGTCGCCAGCGCTGCCGCTTCGGCGGCCAGTGCAGCACGCGCTACACGACGCACCCGGGTCGAACACCATGCCACAAGGGACGCTGGGAAACTGTCGTCGGATAGCAGTCGTCGATCCCCGTGTGGAGCCATACCCCTGCTGGCAGCCCCCGCGGTCGCCGGTCAGAATTAGCACCGGCGCAGATGCCTGTCGTCGCCCTGCCGATGCCACCTCCACGGAAAAACCTCATAGCCAGCCGCTTAGATCGTTCTTGCACTGGCACTCTCCGCTCTGGCGCTCGCTGCTGGAGGCCCGCCGCGTCGTCGGCGAACTCGGGGAAGGTCTCGCGCATATGCGAAGACAACTCGCCAATGATAGATCGTAGCGATGAGATTTCCTCCTTCGCGAGTGGCGACTCTGGATGATGGCGTCGCAGCTTCGGCAGCAATGCGGGCTCGATATCCTGCGCCGCCCCCTCCATGGCGACGTGGATCTCGCCGCTCGGCCGCCGCGCGAAACGTCGCTTCAGGGACGAAAAATTATCGGCGCGCACGTGGTTCAGCCTCGGGACTTGGAGAACTTCGATTTGAACCGGTCGAAATGGTCGCCCTCTCCAGCCACGGCGGCGCCGCCCACGCGCGCGCACGGCGGCCCGCGCCGCAGCCCGCAACGCTTCAGAAAGAGAAGACAAGGGCACCAATGTACTTGTGCGGCTCCAGCCGCCGTCGCTCTCTCGATGAACTCCAACTGCCACGGCCGCGGCGCCTCTGGAATGCCCAGACGGACGCCCGCGGCAGGCAGCCGCCCACCAGGCCAGGAGCCCCATCAGGTGATGGTCGGAAGTAAACTTCCCGCCCCGATGGACGCCCCGCGAGGAAGGACGCCTCCACGCCGGAAGAATCAAGGCGCCAGCCGAAAAGCTCCGCCAGCGACAGCACCAAGCACAACAATCAACGCAGCTTGAGGACGATCTGTTCGTGCCTCAACTGATGACAGTCTTTTCCGTAGTAGATGGCCTCGACAGACCAGTCGCGAACTTGCTTCCAACCCACCTGCTTCCGGCGCTTGATTGGTCCTCGCGAGTCGCGCCGGCACTTGCAAGATGCAGCGCGGCTTGGCAATCGCGATGTCCGCTGCTTCGTCTGGGCACACAATCTCAATGGCCTACAGGTCGAGGTGATTCGAGGTGGTTCTTCCACTGCCCGATATCAGCCTCAGCGAACGCGCCACTAGCCGTCTGGTTGATCCTCTTGGGATCTAGCTCGCGCCCCTTCTTCGTCGGCTCGAGCTACAGGATCAAGACTTCGTTCGGGGCGTCATTTGCTAGGCCCACTGCATCAATCGCCGCCACGGTAATCGTTCCAAACGCCGTCGGCGGCGACGTCCGCGCCCTGGACCTCCCTGACGTAGCTCGCGGCAACGGTCCAGCCTCTGGCTCTTCCACCGCTCTGGGGGGCGCGTGACTTTCAAAATGTCTCGCGGCAGGTGTCGTGTCCGCCTGAGTCGGCACCTTCACAGTTGTGTCCAGGTGCCCTTCGACGCCGCCACTCGCGCGTAGCTCATCTGCTGTACATATCCTTCATGAGCCGGCTCACCAGGCCAGGCGCCATCGGCTCCATGCGCGTCGCCAACCGCGAGTGCTGGGGGGGGGCGCGTTGAGCAGGTGTACCATTGTGATATATCCGATAACCTCGGCGGCGCGCAGGATCGGCGGAGCTGCCCATCTCGCTGCCGATGATGACCCCCCAGGTCCGTGGCAGCCATCAAAGTCCTCATTGCGTCTGTCAAAGATTGCGCTTTGTCTTGCCTGTCCCCCACTGGAATATCTGCGCGCCGATCGGCAAGTCGAGGCAGGGCGCGCGTGCTCTGGCCAGAACTGCTCGCCGATATCGATCCACATGATCCAACATGGCCAGGGCCGCATGCACTCCGCAACGAATCTGAAGGGATCGTCTGCAGGCTGCGTCGACCCATGCCTGCTCGTCACCGGCAGGATCCCCCGCCTCCAGGAAGGAGTCGAGCGCCGAGCCAGGTAGACGATCTGGCATTCCAAAAACTCGTTGTCGCGGTGCGTCGCCGCTCCGGTCGACTCTCAGGTCCCTGACCATGGCCGAACAGTACAGTATCATCATCATCATCTCGCCTTTGCCCTCGATGCTCTGGTCTTCGACGGCCGCGTGCACGACGTCTCCAGGCACTGCGCCATGTCGTTCGATATTGGCATGTTGCTAGGGGGCCCTTTTTAGGCCGACGTCAATCCGGACCTGCATTCGCTCCGCTATCGCCGCCATTGCGCCCGGGCAGGTGCCTCCCAGGTCGCGCGTCACTGCGCTGGGCACGCCTGCCCACTTGATCCAAGAAGAGAAGAAAGCCTCGGCCGCAGCCTGGGGATTTGTCCTCTCCGCCAACGCGTTCTGCGAAAAATTGGCGCCGTAGTCGATGGTGTCGAGGCCGATGTACGATGCGCCGTCGAAATCGCGCTCCACTCGCAGGTCGAAGCCCGCCGTCGCGTTGAGCCTTTGTGGCAGTCTCGATATCGCTGCCAGTCGCACTGCCATGGGAGCCGCCCCGCTGCCCGCTCGCACAGGGGGCAGCGCTTGGCCCAAGCGAAATGATCGGGCGAAGCCTTGCTCGCCCGCAAACAGCGCAGTAGAACAGCTCCCCGCAGCGCACGGGATTGACGCGGGCCCGCTGGACGTCGCGAGGTCTGGCGGAATATGCATCTCCATCTCGCTTGGGAGTCGCAGTCTCGCCCATCTCCGAAATCGCTTGCCGCGCGACTGCGTCGCCCAGCGCGGGCGCGCCAGGGAGGGGCCCCTGCTCGCACTCGAAGGCCCCCCGGTTCTCGAGGTCCACGTCGATGGGCGCCTCGGGCCCCCAGCGGGGCGTCTCCGGCATGCGCTCGCCCCAGCAAGGCAAGTCACCGGGCGCCGCGGCTCCCGCGAGGTTCGGCTTGCCGCGCCTTCGCCTCATCCGCGGTCCTGCCAGCTGCTCGAAATCCTCGCGGGGCGTCTCCCCCCTCTGCTCATGCCTCAGATCGGGCGCGAGACCGACCTCCTGCCCGGGGGTCTCGTCGCCGTTTGCCGTCTCCGAGCGCTCCTTGTCGTAGCCCAGGGCGGCCTCCGAGCAGAGGGCGATATTTCCTCCTGGGATATCGCAGTCGCTGCCGAAGTCGGCACTGGCGGTGTCTCTCTCGCCGTCGGTTTCTCTGTCAAAATGCGTCGTTTAACTGGCCCTGGCGGGCGCGGCGGGGCCGCCTCTCCTCCGACGCCGTCGCCGCCGCCCGTTTGGGGCTGCCCAGATAGCAGTGGCGGCGTTTCGGCATCCTCCACAGGCAGTCGAGTTCGCCGTCGCGGCGCGGGCTGCGCGGGAAGCCGAGGCGCCCCATCCCCGTCGGGCGCCGGTCGAGGCGGCAGTGGGCGGCGCGCGGGGTGCGCAGGCACAGGCGGCGAAAGCTGCCCGACCTCGTTGAGCTCTGTGCTGGCGCGGGTCAGTTCGTCTTGCCCGGCGTCCGTCGCCTGGGCCGTCTGCCGGTCTCTCTTCGACCCCCTCTCCACTCAGCTTCCGGCGATTGGCGACGTCGAGCACGTTGCGCATCAGGGCGCGCTCGCGCCTGCCCATGAGCGCCCCCTTGGCGCGGCGGGCCATCGCGTAGATGTCGCGCCCCAGCGCGGGCCGCGGATCCGGCCGATGGGGCGGGCAACAGTAGCCCCGCAGACCCATCGCGAAGCCAACGACCAGGTTCGTGGCAAACTCCTCGGCGTAGCAGCCGCAGTACTCACCGAGCTGCATGCGTTCGGGGCGCCCCGGCACCCCGGCGCTGCCATCGACGCGTTCGCGGGGGCGGGTTACGTCGCACTCCTTGCAGATATTCCAGAGGGCGGGCCTCCACACGAAAGCCGCCCAAGCGCCCTTCTCGACGCGGCGGCCAGTCTCTGCGCGCCGCAGGTTGCGCGCGCACGCGTTCACGCGTTCACGAAATCCCCAGTGCAGTCTCGAGCTGCGTCTTGAATCTCCTCCAGCTTCATACAGTCAACCCGTATATAATAAGGGTGCGCGATAAGGGCGCAAGGGCCTCGGACGCCAATTCCGAAGTTTTTCGAGCGGGGCGCAACCAGCGAAATCGGCGAAGGATGGGGCGGGGAGGCAAGGATGCAAGGGTGCCCTTGGGAAGGTTGCCCATCCTTATTACGCGGGTTGACTGTGCTCCACGCCGACCGCGGCTGCTCGACACAGAAAAGCAGCCCGTTTCGTCATTGTCGATCTCGGACTTTGGCCACGAACCCAGTGATGCCACGATCGGCGATCTGCGTCTCCTGCAGCCGCGGGCGCTGCCCCTCCGCCCCACGGTTCACACGCCGCATGCGAGACCAAGGCTTACAGGAGAAAGCGAACGCGACGTAGTCCGGGCCCGCCCTATCGACGCGCGCCCACGCCTTGGCCCTGCCCGCGCCCGTCCTGAGATCGCAGCCGGTCTCCGAGCGCACGGGGTCGAATCCACGCCTGCCCGTCGCGCGCCACTCGCGCCACAATGAACGCCCAGGCGCGGATCTCCGGGGCCCCTGGGGCGCCTCGAGGCCCTCGCGCGTCGGACCTTCTACTCCGTGGCCTCGCGGTCAAAAGCGCCGCGGAACACCTCCGCGCGCGCGGCCAGCTCCTTCTTCATCCCACGGCTGATCCGGCGCCGCCCGTGCTTCATCACCTCGCAGGCGCCTAGTCCTCATGGTCATCCAGGGCCCGGTTCTCGTCGACACATTCCAGGTCGCCCTCGCCGGCGTAGAAGTCCTTGACATTGAACTCACCCAGCACGCATCCCAAGTCGCCGTGCTCGTCGATCTTCAGCATAGGGTGAACCGGTCGCGTCTCGGAGCCCACCCGAATCTCGTCGGTCCACATCTAAATGTCCGCCCCAAGGTCCTCCAGGGCCGATCGGCCGAGCAACCCAGGGCAGCCCCGCTCGACGCACGCCGCGTCGAGCTTGCATCGCTGACTCCAACTGGGTAGACATAGACAGTCGCAGCGTAGACCACATCACCGTCACCGAACCCGAAGTTTTCGCCCACAGCTCTTGCCACGGGCTCGAGACCTAGCTGCCCGAATCTCTTCGTCGCGGCATGCCGCGACAATCCAGCGACAAGCCTACGACACCCAACGCCCGCTATCATATAAACGCCCCCGTTGGACAGCTGGTAGACCGCGCAGCGCAGACTCAGGCACTTCGCGTCGACGTCTTTGCTGGAGCCGTTGATGGCCTGATTCAGCACCCCTATGAAGCCTTGTCGCCGGTGTAGAACTCGGTCTTCTGCGTCTTCTTGACGTAGCACCAGAGCCGCTTAACACAGGACGCGCGCTTCTGGCACTTGCCGCACAGGTTGTGGGAGGTCGTCGTCTTCCGGCGCGCGCACTCTACGTCTCAACGCACGGGCGGCGGCTGTCCTGGCGGCACGGGAGATGTCGGATTGGCCAGCACGCGGCCGGTGGCTTTCTATCTCGCAAGGGGGGGCAGATTGCGCTGGAGGTCGGTCGCCGACCAACCGAACCGCGCAGCAACTGGAGGCGTCTCGGTCGCCGCCATGGCCGAACCCACCATCTCCGCATCACCAGCCGCGTCGACGCCGAAGGTCTCGAACTTCTTCGCGCCAGGGGGCGAGGAATCTCCGATCTTCACGTCCACGAGATAGCTCCCGATGCCTTACTGCTTTGCGCTCCTGGTTCTCGTTTCACACAAGGGGCCACTAATCCAGACTTGACCTTTTAGCACATTCCGGGTCGCCACCATTGGCCATATCCACCGCAATCCTTACACTTGTCGGTCTTCTTCGTGACCGAACTCTTGCCTGACGACTTGCCCGACGGTGTTTCTTCCCCTGACAGCTCCCAAGACCTTCTACACAAACGCCTCGAACCCTTCTTGTTCCGCCTCTGGGCCCGAAGCTTCTTCGCCTGAATCTGCATCGCCCTCGCCATCCTGGGAGCACGTACCGTCTGGGTCTCCCCGGGAGGAACTCCGCCATGCTTTGCCGCGAAAGTCGCCTGTAGCGGTCGTATTCGGCCGACGCATAGTCGAAATTCTCATGTTCCTGCGTGTCGTAGCGCCAGTCGAGCACAGCGCACAGCTTCTTCAAGCCGCTGCCGTCTTCGTCGGTCAACTCTGCGAAGGGCACTTGGCGAACCAAGTTTCTTGCCTCGCCGTGCAGAAACGCGACCACGGCCAGCTTCGCGGTGCCGAAGTGTGCAATGCAGCGCACGCTCTACACCGACAGCTCCCAGTCCTCATAGATCGTCGGGTCGCGGCTGCCGGCGAGACACCCGATCTTGAGGCCACTGATGCGGCCGCCCTCGAAGACTTCCGTGCGCGGCACAGGGTATCTATCCTCCTTGGGCACCATCCGTAGCCCCAGGCATATCTGCGTCGAGCCACTCGTCGCTGCCGAGGCTGCTCAACTCACTCGTAATCGCGGCCGTGATGACTTCACGGCTCCGCTACCAGTGCAGAGGACGCACTTGCAACGTTGGGTGATCTGAGATCCTCTGGTAGATCTTGGGTTCCGCGGAGCACTCTTGGCTGATGCTGGCATTCTTGAAGCCGGGTCCCGCAGGGACCCATCGCTCTTGCGGGCGGCGCGGCCGCCGGGGAGGGTCGATCGCGCGGCGATTGGCCGCTTCGGCCGCCGACTCGACTCAAGGCCGGAGTTCGAGCCACACTGTCGGCGGGCGGCGAGCACCGAGCGGGGAGGGAGAGGAGAGGACAGAGGGAAGAAGGCTCGGCACAGGGCAGCATGGGGGGGCCCTCTATAATTAGGGCCCCAGAGCCCGGAGGGCACATCAGCGCCCAGGATCGGACCCCGCCGGACCAACAGGAAGGCCCAGGACAAACAAGACGCGCACGCGTGCCGCCTGGTTTTGCACTAAGGGCTCCCAACTTCGCGCTTCGCGCTGCGCGAAGCGCGAAGCGCGAATAACTTCGCGCTCTCGCGCCGCCCTCCCAAAGGGAGAATAGGAGGACGAGGAGGAGGGGGAGAAGGAACGAGGACCGCGAAGCGCGAAGCGCGAATAACTTTGCGCCCTCGAGGGAGCCCTTGTGCATGTGGGCGGTGCCCCGGGGCCAGGGCGGCAGCCCCCGCGGGCCGACCGTGGCCGCAGACATCCCCCGCCGCGCTGCGGCTCGCAGCGCGGCGCCAGGTGCCCGAGCTCGAGGCTCTGCGCCGGCAGTGGCTGCGCCTCTCGCGCGCGCCTCTCGCGCGCCTCTCGCGCTCGCTCCTCTCCCACGCGCCTCTCACGCGCACGCCTCGCGCGCCCCATCGCGCGACCGCGGCCTTGTGTTCCCCGAGCCCTTCACGGGCGGCCTGGGGCCGCGAGAGCTGGAGCACCGGCGAAGGCGGAGCTGCTCGCCGCACCCCCCGGTCTGACCCGACCCAAGGATTGCAAAAAAAAAAAAAAAAACGAAGGATTGCAAACAAAAAAGAAAAAAGAAAACCCTTCGTTTTGTTTTCTTTTGCAAAGCATCCGCGAGTCTGAGCTGCTCCCTCCGCGGCCCCCGAGCTCGGTCCGCCTCCCCAGGGGCCGTTTCTCTCCTCACGGGCGCGCGCGCTTCGTGGCATCTGGGGCCCGCCAACGGGCCCCAGAGATGCCGAGGTCCGGGCGAAACGCCCGGCTTGAAAAGAGATCGTGCCGTCGGGGACGGTGGAGGCCAGCCCACAGGCAGCCTTCCACCAGAAACCCAACCCTGAGACCCTCGGACGCCCATCGATTTCTCGTGTGAACGTCACGCTTCCCACAGCAGAACCGTCGAAACCCAAGGAGCCAAGGGCACCCTGGAGGCAAGCAGGGTGTTTCTTTAGGGGGCCGCATGCGAACCCTACCCCTACCCCCCACGATGACTGAGGGGGAGGGTGGGGTTCACTTCGCTTGGGAGAGCTCCCGAACGAGGTGAACCCCACTCTCCCCCTCAGAAATCGTGGGGGATAGGGGTAGGGTTCGCGTGTGGCCCCCTATTCTTGGCATGGGTCTCCAATGCGCCTGGCTACCTACCAGACCATCCCAACCCAACCCGAAGACCAGAATTTCGGGTTGGAGGGGTATGGGCTCCATATGTGTTTTTTCGATGTTCCCCGACCCCCCCACCGGAAATGAAGGGCAAATTGAAGCCCTCGGGTTGGGTTGGGGTGGTTTGGTGGGTGGTGAGCACCTGGGTCCCACCATCGATCGCGCGGGCCGCCCCCCGCGCCCCAGCGTCCTTCCAGGACCGGCGGCCTGTCCGGGTGGTGGCAGTGGCAGGCGGCGGCGTAGTCCTCGCGCCCTCCTCCTCCTCCTCCTCCTCCTCCTCCTCCTCCTCCTCCTCCTCCTCCTCCTCCTCCTCCTCCTCCTCCTCCTCCTCCTCCTCCTCCTCCTCCTCCTCCTCCTCCTCGAGGGGGGGGGGGGCAACGGAGGAAGCACTCCC
>CAUYUJ010017437.1:125000-130250 GCA_963575745.1 Prorocentrum cordatum
CGCAGTGAAGCGGCGGGGGCCACAGACCGCCCGGACGAGCACGAGAGTTAGGTTGCTCCCTTCGCACTTAAGGACCACATCCCAAAAGTGATATCGAGCGCCCAGAAGAGTGTCGAAACAGTGTCGAACGAGTCTCGCCTCCCAGGGCCCGACGCGTGCAAACCCTGCAGTTTCGATGCGTTCCTGGTGCTCGAAGCTCTCTGGTGGTCAAGGCTAAAGAAGGTTGGAACATCGTAACACGAGAGGCCTCCAGGGAGGCCCAGAGGGGACCACTCCGAAGCTCATACGGCAGGTTCGTGTCGTGCCGACCCCAGCGTTGGTTCCTGACACCGCGCTGGATCGTTCAACCTTGAACGATCGGCCGCTGCCGCAACGTCCAATCGTTCCACGTCGATCGATTCTGGGTCGCCAGCGGCGTTCAACCTTGAACGCCCGCGCTGGGGTCGCCGCTGGTCGACACGACGCAAACCTACCCTAACCAAGGGGGGCGGAGGGCCACAGACCGCCCGAGCACGAGAGGCCCCCCGGGGAGGCCCAGGGGGCACCGCTCCGAAGCCACCACGGCGAGGCCGTCGGCGGCTCGCACCCGGGTGTGTCGGGGGAGGGGCGGGGGGGGGGGCTTCTTAGAAGGAGGCTGATTCTTGGAAGGCGCCGGCCTTGCATCTGTAGACAAGGTCTAGAAGAAGAAACAAACACATATACATAAACTTTTGGCGCTCCGCGCGGAATTCTTGGATTCGCGCTGGACCCCCCCCCTGGCGCGGGGGGCCTAGCGCGGATCCAAGAGATCCGCGCGGAGCGATAAAAGTTTATATGTGTATGTGTATGTTTCTTCTTCGACTTGCTGCATCCATAGACAGGGTCCGCGCCTTCTGAGAAGCAGGGGCGATTCTGATAATCATTCCCCCTCCTCCTCCTCCTCCTCCTCCTCCTCCTCCTCCTCCTACTCCTCCTCCTCCGCCGCCTGTGGAGGTCCGCGAAAATCGAGGCTCCGGGCGGCGGTTACGCATGAATCCCCGCCTCGAAGAGGGGGGATCCGAGGGCCGAGTCTGAGCGGACTCGGGCCGAGCGGGACCGCCGCCGCCTCGCCCCTGGAGGTCATGGCAGGAGAGCCCCGAGTCGAATCCGACAAGTCGGATCGGCGATCGAAACGAATCGGATCGGCGGCGTCGGCCGCGGAGGCGGCGAGTCGGCAGGCCAGCAGGCCTCCACGGGGAAGCCGGAGCCCAGATCGGCAGCCGAAGCCGAAGCCGAATCGGAGTCGGAGGCCGCCGAGCCCGAGTCCGATCGGATGGGATCGAGATGAATCGAAGCGAGGTCTGTCACGGGGGCGCAGATTTCTTCGCCCAAGGGGGCTCCGGCCCAGGCTCGGGCCCCACAAGGGCCCCCGCGGGTCGACCGCGCTCGAGGGGTTGCCGCGGGAAGCGGGGGGTCGAGGGCCCCCGCCGTCGTGGTCTTGGACGATGTCGCCTTGCTGTCCGCGGCGTTGGGCCTCCAGCGAGGGGGTCGCCACGATCGCCTCCTCCAGACGAGGAGGGGGAGGGGAAGCCCCAGCGGCAGTGTTTCACTGATCCCCATCTCCACTGGCATAGCCTTAGCCCCACTGGCCGATTCATCCCCCCAGATGGGGATACAGACGGCCCCCTACAGAGTTCGAGAGGCCTATCCCTGACTGAAGGGGCGGGGTGGAAGGGCTGAGGTACCATGGCCTGGTGGGAATGGAGATAGGTTCAACGATACTGAACCAGGACACCCCCCACCACCACCCCAGAACCGGCCAGAAGGCCCCACAACGCGCAGGTCCCGGTGGGGCCGCAGGAATGGCCCCGACAACGCGCAGGTCCTGGTCGTGCCGCAGGGGGCCAAGGGTACTGGTCATGGTTTTTCCCGCCGCTGCAGCCTTTGCGCGACGTCGGATCTCAGGCGCAGCGGGGCTGGCCTCCTCCTCCTCCTCCTCCTCCTCCTCCTCCTCCTCCTCCTCCTCCTCCTCCTCCTCCTCCTCCTCCTCCCTCCTCCCTCCCTCCCTCCCTCCCTCCCTCCCTCCCTCCTCCCCTCCCCCTCCCCTCCCCTCCGCCCCCTCCCTCCATCCCTCCATCCCTCATCCCTCCCTCCTCCTCCTCTCCTCCTCCTCTCCTCCTCCTCCTCCTCCTCCTCCTCCTCCTCTTCCTCCTCTTCCTCCTGCTCTCTTCCTCCTCCTCCTCCTCCTCCTCCTCCTCCTCCTCCTTCTCCTTCTCCTCCTCCGCTTGTTATTAGTAGTGTTATTATTTGCATTCGTATTATTATTCTTACTATTATTATTAATATTATTATTATATTTAGTACTATTATTCGTCTAATCATTATTATTACGAATATTATTCGTATTAATAGTATGACTATTATTATTAGTGGTATGTAGTAGTATTATTCGTATTATTCTTATTATTCTTATTCGTATAACTAATGATTCGTCTTCTTAATCTTAGTCGTCGTCTGATAAGTATTATGATTAGTCGTATTATCATAAGTAGTATTAGTACTAGTCGTATCATCATGATTATTATTATTGGTATTAGTCATCGTATGCTTCTTATTCTTCTTCTTCTTACTATTATCAGTAGTAGTAGTAATCTTATGTTTATTATTATTCGCCGTATTCTTATTACTACTATTGTTAATATTAGTATTATTCGTCTTAATAGTCTTTTATTCTTCTTATTATTAATATTATGATGTTTTTAATATTCGTCGTCTTCGTACTCTGCTTATTATTCGTATTAGTAGTACTATTAGTAGTTTTATTGTTGTTTTGTTGTTAGTAGTATCCTTAGTATTACTGTTCTTCTTTTTCTACCGCCTCCTCCTCCTCCTTCTCCTCCTCCTCCTCCGCCTCCTCCTCCTCCTCCTCCTCCTCCTCCTCCTGCTCCTCCTCCTCCTCCTGCTCCTCCTCCTCTTCCTCCTCCTCCTCCTCCTCCTCCTTCTCCTCCTATGTTTCGGCGTCGAAGCTGTGTATGCAGGTTGGGGTCCCTTTTTCAGGAATCCCGCCTCAAGACCATCAGCAGGAGCCGCCTCGCCGAGAAGCGCGCGCACCCCGTCCTTCTCGCCCCCCCCGGGTGAGGACCGTCTTTAGGCCTCACCCGTGAGGACCGTCAATAGGCCTCACACCCCGCGCAGCTTCCATCATAGGGGCTGCGTGGGTTCCCCCCCCACACCTTTACGTGAAGGCGTCAATAGCCACCAGAGGGGGCCGAGGACTCCTCTAGGGACCCTCGGCCAACGAAGACGTCCCTAGAGGAGGGCCCAACGTACCTCCACACCTTTACAACTTCCCATGATGGCGTCAACTGCCACCCCCGCGGCTTTCCTCCCTGAAGCCGCGAACGGGATTTATTCCCCTGCCGGCTTATTGTGCCTGTCAACGTCAGTTCTCCTATTCATTATGGCAGGTTGGCCACCCCCCACCTTTACACCTACCGCCAAGGGGTGCTGAACCTTTCTCACACCCCACACACATTCGGGTGACGGGTCGACCCTTGCCGCTTCGGCGTCGCCTTTGGGGGTCGGCCCCGCTCCCCACCACCTAACCCGTGCTCACCAAGGACTGCGACGACCCCCAAACAGCAAGGGTTTCTCTCGTGTGTGTTCGCCATGGCGGCCCTGGGTCCCATCCTCGGGCCCCTCATCGCTGTTTTCCGAGCCGTGTCCGGCCGTGGCGGCGTAGCGCTCTGGATCTACCTTCCCGCCCTCCGACCGCCTGCCCCTCCCCGCTGCCCGCCGGGGCGGTGGCGTCGTGGGGGGGGAGTTATCCGATCCCGTTTTCGAGCTGGCCTCAGGCCCAAGAGCGCCCCTGTCAGGACACGCCGCCTCCGACAGCACGTTCTTTCCGCCAGTGTTTAGGAGAACAACCACTTCCTGGAGGAGCTTCCTGCCGCGGGGACGGACAATCCGTCCTCCAACGGGCTTAACAGTTTTAACGCCGTTTTTGGCCTTCCGTTGCAACTAGGGTCCCCCTGGCGCTTGGTACAGATTTGCACCCTGCCGGGAATTGAATTGTGCGTTCTCGGCCATCTGTTGTTGCGTACCGCTTTCCCCTTCCCTGGAGGTGAATCCAGCTGCGGGGACGGACAATTCCCTCCCCCTTACCCCTCCTTCCCTTCCCGGAGTGCGCAAGGCATTCTATGTTTCGGAGTCGAAGCTGTGTATGCAGTTTGGGGTCCAGTTTTCAAGAATCCCGCCTCAGGACCATCAGCAGAAGCCACCTCGCCGAGAAGCGCGCGCGCCCCGTCCCTCTCGCCCCCCCCCGGTGAGGACCGTCTTTAGGCCTCACCCATGAGGACCGTCAATAGGCCTCACACCCCGCGCAGCTTCCATCATAGGGGCTGCGTGGGTTCCCCACACACCTTTACATGAAGGCGTCAATAGCCACCAGAGGGGGCCGAGGACTCCTCTAGGGACCCTCGGCCAACGAAGACGTCCCTAGAGGAGGGCCCAACGTACCTCCACACCTGTACAACTTCCCATGATGGCGTCAACTGCCACCCCCGCGGCTTTCCTCCCTCCCTCCCTCCCTCTCTCCCGCCCTCCCTCCCTCCCCTCCCTCCCTCCCTCCCTCCATCCATCCATCCCTCCTTCCCTGCCCTCCCCTCCCCTCCCCTCCCCTCCCCTCCTTCCCTCCCTCCCGCCCTTCCTCCCCCCCCCCCTCCCACTCCGTCCCTCCCTCCCTCCCTCCCTCCTCTCCCTCCCTCCCGTTCCCCCCTCCCCTCCCCTCCACTATTACTCAATATGAATATACTTTCCCTCTTCCCCTGATGGCGTCCGGGTGATGGCCGCGCACCCTCCGCGTACTGTTTTTTACACACAGGATGCCCGGGAAATCCCGGGAAAAGACTCTCGCTGAGGCGCCGGCGTCATTTTTTCCCAAAATGCTGCTCTCGTTGAGGCGCCGGCCTCATTTCTGCTCCCGAATCGTTCCGAATCGTGCTCCCGCTGCAGCGTGGGCCTCATTTTCGGATCGGTGTTTGGCCTCCGTCGTTCAGGATGGCGTTCTCGCCCCAGCGCGGGCCTCTTTCTCGCGCGCCCATCCGCCCGCCACCACCGCGCCGCACCACCACCACCACCACCACCACCACCACCACCACCACCACCACCACCACAACCACCACCAGCACCAGCACCAGTACCAACAACACCACCACCAGCACCACCACCACCACCAGCACCACCACCACCACCATCACCACCACCACCACCACCACCACCACCACCACCACC
>CAUYUJ010017437.1:130350-147850 GCA_963575745.1 Prorocentrum cordatum
CCTCCTCCTCCTCCTCTTCCTCCTCCTCCTCCTCCTCCTCCTCCTCCTCCTCATCCTCATCCCCCTCTTGTTATTCGTAGTATCCTTCTTATATGATCAGTAGTACTATTATGTTGTTTGGTATTAGTAGTATTAGTATTAGCATTATTAGTATTGGTAGTTGAAATAGTAGTAGTATGAGTGGTAGTATTAGTAGTATGATTAGTATTATTACTAGTACTAACATATGCATTTTTATCAGTACGAGTGCTACTGTTGTTATTAGTATGTGTATTATTATTGTTAGTAGTATTAGTATTATTAATAGTAGTATTATTAGTAGTAGTAGTAGTAGTAGTAGTAGTAATAGTAGTAGTAGTAGTAGTAGTAGTAGTAGTAGTAATAGTAGTAGTAATAGTGGTAGTGCTAGTAGTAGTAGTAGTAGTAGTAGTAGTAGTAGTAGTAGTAGTAGTAGTAGTAGTAGTAATAGTAGTAGTAGTAGTAGCAGTAGTAGTAGTAGTAGTAGTAGTAGTAGTAGTAGTAATAGTAGTAATAGTAGCCGTAGTAGTAGTATTGTTGCTATTCGCATCCGTCGGTTTATTATTAGTATTGTTCTTAGTCGTATTCTTCTTCTCATTAGTATTAGTACGCGTCGTATCATTAGTCTTCGTGTTAGTATTATTAGTCGTATTATGATTATTCGTCGTCTTAGTGTTAGTGCTCTTATTCCTCTTCCTCCTCTTCCTCCTCCTGCTCCTCATCCTCCTCCTCCTCCTCTTCCTCCTCCTCCTCCTCCTCCTCCTCCTCCTCCCCCCCGTCCCCCTCCTCCTTCTCCTCCTTCTCCTCCTCCTCCTCCTCCTCCCTTCCCTCACTTCCATTGTTTCCATCCCTTCCATCCTCTCCATCCCTTCCATCCCTTCCATCGCTTCCATCCCTTCCTTTCCTTCCCTCCATTCCCTCCCCTTCCCTCCCTTCCCTCCCTTCCTCCCGTCCCTCCGTCACCCTGGGAAAAAAACAGAAAGGTACAGATACCGTTGCTCCCGGACCTCTCCCGGTGTGTGTTCTGACCTGAATGTCGAGGCGATTCCAGTGGTGGCGACGAGGGCCGCCCAGGAGGCCCAGAGGGGCGAAACGAGGCAAGGGTTGCCGTATACGCCAGTCAGAAGAAGTAGGTAAAAACATGAAGTACGAAGGCGGATGAAGTACATTGGGCTCAGGCCCTCCCAGAGAGTGACAAAACACGGCAAAAGCATCTTGACTCTTGAAGTAGGAAGGCGCGAAAGGTAGATTGGGATCGGGGCATCGAAAAAATCCTGCTTTCAACGACCAGCGTGTATGGTTACCTACCTCCTCTGAAAGTGGGAAATCAAACGGTACCGATACTGCTACTCCCTGGACCTTTCCTGGGGAGCGTTCTAACCAGGATTTCAAAGCGAATCCAGCGGTGGCGACGAGGGCCGCCCAGGAGGCCCGAAAAGGGAAAAACCAGGGAAGGGTAGCGGCATAGGTACCTTTCCCTACTCTGATGAGTTCCATTGCAGGCCGGGTCTTTACCAGGCCGAGTCCCATGAGCACATGCCAAAAGCGGGTCGAAAACTCGGTTGTGTGCGCGGCCGCGCGCGCCCCACGCGCCCAGAGGGGGGGCAAGGCGGCTCGGCCGCCGGCCGCTGGCCCAGGCGCTCTTCAGACCTCCGCGGGCGACGACGACCACGACGACGAAGACGACGATCCAGACGACGACGACGACGAAGACGACGACGACGCCGACGCCGACCACGACGACGACGACGACGACGACCACGACGACCACGACGACGACGACGACGACGACGACGACGACGACGACGACGACTACGACGACCACCACGACGGAGACGACGATGACATCGACGACGACGACGACGACGACGACGACGACGACGACGACGACGACGACGACGACGACGACGGCGACGACGGCGGCGGCAGCGGCGGCGGCGGCGACGACTTCTGCGGGCGCAGCAGCTGAAATCGCCGAGAACCGACGAAGACGCCCAAAAATTATGCCGAAATCTATACCGATATCGGATCGACCAGATCGGACCCGGTCAGGGTCCGATCTGGTCGATCGCATCGAAGACACCGGGAAGTCGCCGACAGCCGACACCCGAGGCAAGAAGATCGCCAAGAGCTTGCGAAGACGCCCGAAAACCTCGCCGAGAACCGGCGAAGACGCTTAAAAACCGCCGAGGGTCGTCTGGCTCTCGGGTCAGCGCTCGGGCCTCTGGCGGCCGTCCTTCACGGTCCAGGCACCCCAGGAACGCACCCGACGAGGTGCAGCTGCTGAAACGCACCCCGAGGCTGGGAAACCTCCAGGATCCAATGAGAACGTCCAAAGCCTCAAAGTCTTCGAGGCTGCCCCGCCGAAGGCGAGCGAAGGCGCGCGGAAGTCGCCGAGGACAGACTAGGTGAAGAGCCGGCGAAGGGCCGCTGCTGCGCGCGGCCGGGCGGAGACGACGCGTTGAGCAGGGACCGGACGTCCCGGCATCCCTATGTGCCTACCACGGAATTTCTTGGAACGAAATGATGTTCTCAGACCGAGATTGGGTTCTTAGAGCATGAAGCCGACGTGGTATAACAAGATGGCGTCAGCAAGAGATGCTCTAAGAGCAGCATGCGCAAATCACAAACTGTTGTTCAAACTACTGTTATAACATTATTTGGTGTGCCTGTATTGGCAGCAAGCCCAGGGAGGAAGCGAGAAAGGGCTGGCCTTCTCAGAAAGCTCGGAAGGCCTCTGGCCCTCTGAGAAGAGTTCTAAGCCTTCACCGAAGCGGAAAGCTGTTCAGAAGGCGCGACGGCCTCTGAGAAGCCCCGCCGCCCTCTGAGAAGGTCTTCTCCCTCTCGGTTCACCCCCTCGCTCGCCGCCGACTATATAGGCATGAGGGGACCAAAAGGTACCGATACCGCTACTCACCAGACATCTCTCGGGGTGTGGTCTGACCAGAATCTCGAAGCGAATCCAGCGGTGGCGACGAGGGCCTCCCCGGAGGCCCAAAAAGGGGACAACGAGCCGAGGGTTGCGGGCGGTAGCGGTACAGTCATCGGCCTGACCTAAGGAACGATAAATAAGGAACGAAGCTCTTTTTTTCCAAGGAATCACGCGTAAGGAGCGATGTGTATAATGCATAACGCATCAGGAACGGTGAATGACGCATGCAAGCCGAAGGAAGCACCGAGCTCCTTTTGAAAAGCAAGTGTTCCTCATTCAAGCCGCTCACTGTATGATCGGGGAGACGTAAGACCCGGGTACGGGGGACTCGGGTTGGCCCGACGAGGTCGTCAACAAAAATGACGAGGCCGAGCCTGCATTTTGACGAGGCCTCCCGCTGCAGACATCCCACGAAACTCCTCCTCGTCAAAATCCGAGGCGCGGTCGTCCACAAACGATGGCGAACCCGGGTCCTGGCAAACCCGGGTCTTACGCCCCCCCGATATGAGTGCCTCCTCCTCCTCCGGAGGCAAGCCAGGACGCCTCGCCACTGCTCGGGAGGAGGGGGGCGGGCCTCAGAGCGACCCCGGCCTCGCGGGCCGCGGAGCGGCGTGCAGGCCCCGTGGAATTCTCGGCGGCGGCGCCCGCCACCTCGGGAAGGCCCCGCTCCCCTTGGTGGGCTCGTTTTCCACCGCCGCCACCAGCAGCAGGAGGGGGAGGGGGGCCTTCTCCTCGTCCTCGTCTTCCTCCTCCTCCTCATCCTCCACCTCCTTGCCCCTCCAACTCATGGCGGTGGTGGTGGAGAACAGGCCCATCATCCCCCTCCCGACCCAGGACGACCCGCGCTCGACGACGACGGCGGCAACGACGACGAAGACGACGACGACGACGACGACGACGACGACGACGGCGGCGGCGGCGGCGGCGGCGGCGGCGGCGGCGGCGGCAACGCCGACACCGACGACGACATGGACGACGGCGGACGACGAACGACGGACGATAGGGCGGCCGGATCTATACATATCTACTGCTGCTCCTTTTTTCGGTCCCCCGGGACGTTTCGAAAAGCTACAGCGCGCAGGGGCAGGAGTCGACAGCTCGACGGCTGCTTCGCGAGTTGGGAGAATGCGGGCGGCGGGGCGAACCCGGGGGAGGGGGTGCGGGCACGCACTTCGCCAGTCCAAAGCATGTGCCGTACTCCATTGGACGACTCGACACAGGCGCCCAGAACCGCCCTGGCCGCCCCTCCCCCTTAGTCGCCGTCGATGCGCGGGTGCTCGTAAACCCAGCTTATGCCAGGTGATTTCGGGGGGCTTTTCTCTGTGAGTGGCACAGCACCAGTGCGACATCGGGCATAGGATGCCGCATCGCTAGAGCGTGCGTTTCCGTTTTCTCTGACCCCCGCTGGAACCCGGACCGAAAAACCGAGCGGGCGGATTGGCGTCGGCCTCGTCCGGGGGCGAGCGGGTCGGCGTCGGCCTCATAAAGTGATTGCTCGCAGGGTGGGTGATTGGATCTTGTGGAATCGCACTGGCACGAATACCCCCACGCCCGAGAGCGGCCCCGTGCCCCCGAAGCACACCGACGCCGAACTTGCCCCCTGGACGCGGCCGATCGCAGTGGCAGTGAGGGATCTCGGGCCACGCGCACGCATTCACACACTAAGCCAACCATCTCTGCAGCAATCTGGCTGTCTTTTGAGGTCCTCGTCACCGCGGCATTCATCCACGAATCTCACCAGCCCTTTAGGGCGTAGGTGGTCTAGGGGGGTTCCTCTTCCAACCTCCTTCTTCCCCTTCGGGGAGGGGTTTGCCCCTCCCCCTACCCCCTCCCCTGGACCTGGACGGGGAGGTTCGAGACGCGTTGGAGCGTCCCAAATGGCCCAAGACGGCTCCAAGAGCGCCTCAGAAAGCCCAAGATGAGCTCCAAGATGGCTCAAGATAGCCCAAGATGCCTCAAGATTGCTCCGAAGATGCTCCAAGAGGCCCAACGACCGCCCCAAGACGTCCCCAAGAGGCCAAAGAGCTTCCCAGGGAGGCCTCCAAGAAGCCAGAATTCCTCAAACACGTTAGACAATCAAATGATGTTCGCCTTCTCGCCCTTTCGCTTCCGATGGCAATCCGAGGCCTCAAGATGGCTCCAAGTTGGCCCAAGAGGGCCCCAAGAGGGGCCCGAGAGAGCCCCAAGACGGCCCCAAGAGCGCCCAAGAGCGTTCCAAGAGCGGCCCAAGAGGGCCCCAAGAGGCGATTTTAGAGGCTCTAGAGGGGCGACGCTGATTAGAGCTCCCCTCTTGTTTGATCGGTGTTCTCCAAAATGGCCCCAAGAGGCGCCCACGAGGCCCCAAGAGGCGCCAAGATGGCCCCAACATGGCCCCAAGAGGCCCCCAAGAGGCCTCCAAGAGGGCCCCAAGAGGCCGCCATGAGGCTCCAAGAGGCCCCCAAAAGGCCCCAAGAGGCCTCCAAGAGGTCCCCAAGAGCCCCCCAAGAGGACCACAAGCGACCCCAGGTCCCCCCCCCAAGCACCCAAGACGCCCAAGAGCCCCCATTGACCGCCAAGAGACCCCCAAGACGCCCGAAGAGGCTTCCAAATGGCTTCCAAAAGGCTTCCAAGAGGCATCCGAGAGGCACTCAAAATGCTAATGGCCATCCTGCTGGTCCTCGCCCTCATCCTCCCTCTTCTCCTGCACCTTATCATCATAACGCCTCCTCTTCCGCATCCTCCTCCTCCACCTCCTCCTCCTCCTCTTCTCCCCTCCTCCTCCTCCTCCTCCTCCTCCTCATCCCTCCTCCACCTCCTCTTCCTCCTCCGCCTCCTCCTCCTCCACCTCGTCGCCCTCCTCCTCTTCTTCCTCCTCCTGTTTACTATCATTCTCCACACCCCCTCATCCATCCATCCAGCTAGCCTCCTCCGTCTTCTCATCCCTCCTTCGTTTGGCTCGGTTGCCCCCTTCGGTGATCCCACACTTCCCTGGCCACCTCAGCTCGCCAGGGCGTCGTTTCTGGATGGGCTGGTGGGGATACGCGAAGCGTCAACAATTCTTTACGCACGGTGACCTTTCAACCGGGCATTCCGAAATCTATTCATATCGTTGCGCGCACCCGCCACTGGCAATAACGTCGGGGCTGTGTTTTGGCGGTGCGCACGTCGCAAGGGCATGTCCATGCGACTGTGGGCCGCGGGCGGGCCTGACGAACACCCCGCCCAGCAGCGAAACTGAAAATACCGAAAATCGGCCCCGGCGTGGGGGCGAATATGCAGAGCTGAGCAACACCTATGTCTTACCATGTTGCCAGCTTGCAGGAAACGCATTGCAGTCGGAGTGCGATGGCGAACGCTCTGCTGCCTAAATGCGCGGGGCAATTGTGCGACGTGATTGCGCGCGCAGCTCTTTCGTATTGCCGCATCATGTATGGCAATGATACGTATCAACATGGACACTCTATTGTATATACATGTTATGTTTGGAAGACCTGCGTGACATGTTACAGTGCACGTGCGTGGCATAGCTGTACTTGCTGTGTTAACCCATGCTCGCGCAACAACAAAGACGAACTACATTGCTCAAACTGCGGGCTCAGCCCACAAACCCGTCATCGGGCAGTCTGCCATGCTGGTTGCTGTCGACCAGCACCAGTCGCGCCAGCAAAGGCTGATCACGATCCAAAGGGCGTCCTCTCCCCACAGGGACGTGCTCCGATTGTGCGTGGGGAAGTCACTGAAACGACCGTGCCACGTTGCATCGGCGCGGCTTTTCCAAAGGAAAGAATTGGGCGGCATGAACACTTTGGCCTCCGATTGCTCCATCATCGCGAGGGCTTCTCGGTCCAATGACCGCGGCGGCGGGGCAGGCCCGCCCCGGCCTGCGCCCCGGCCCCTCCCTCTACCCTTGCCACGGCCCTTGCCGGCAGCATCGGCGGCGGCAGCCCGCCTCCGAGCTTTGCAGTCGACCATGTCTGCCACGAGCGTGGCTTTGCTCTCGCGGTCAGTCGACAACGTTTTCTGCTGCTTCGTTATCTCCTTCTCGTCCTCTGGGCTCAGCAACTTGGCGCCCTCGTCCACCTGCAGGAACTCAGCGGCGCACTCCTCGGGCTCCACTGCGACGCGCAAGGCCACGATGTTGAACACCTCGTCCTCTGTGAGCCCAGGGCGGACGTTCGATATCATGAAGAAGAGCGTTTCCGCGAGGGTTAAATTCCGTGGCAGCGGGATGTCGATGCGGGGCGCCAGCCACCGGAGGAGGGCGAGGTCGAAGTCGAAGAAGCACATGTTCGCTGCCACGGTCTTCAGCGGCTCTGGATCGCACGTCACGATGCCACGTATTGCTGGTGGCAGCCCGGAGTTGGGGTAGTGAAGCCGCGTCCACGCAGGCGATCTCCAGGAGAACCGCACTGCTTCGAATCCACTCCACGTGGTGACGGCCATCAGCGGCAAGCTTTCGATAGAAAGATCCAACTCGACCTCGAAAACACCAGGGTAGAAAGGCACCATGGCGAGCCGAGCAGGCCAAACAACAACGGCACTACTGGAGTAGTGGTCCATCGCCAGCAGCCAGGGGAACTCCGTATCCGAAGGCGCGCCGCTACGACGGAACAAGAGATTGTGCTTGGAGTTGCAGAAGGCACCCATTTTCAATTCATCAAAAGACCCCGGCTTTTCGGCTTCAGCTCGCAGCGCCGTTAAATCTGCTGCGGGCAGCCCTGTATTAGCTGCTGGCGGAGAGAACCACGGCGCCACGGAGCGGTTCGAGGACACGTCGTTTAGCTTCACGGTCGGCTCCTCTGCCTCGATCCCAAAAGACGCCTTCGATAGAGTCAGGCCCTTCGAGGCCAAGGGGGCCGGGGATACGATGTCCATCTTATTCCGCTGGTCCACCAGACAACTGCCAATCCCAACCGCCATGGCCCGCTCTGGGGTGCGATTCTTGGCGGCTGCTTGATATTGGGCTTTGTTCTTCTCGTAATTGTGCAACTCCTCCACTGGCGCAGATGAAATCATTGCCGACAACGTGGTTGTCAAGAAATCTTTCATCTCCGCAGAATGCTGAAAGGTCCCATCGGGCTTTTTGGTCTTATCGAAGCCGGCCACGAGCTGTTTTACAGCGGTCGTGCGAAAGGGTGACCTCTCCAACGCTTTGCGGACGGTAACTGTCTGGTTCGCTCGCTCTGACACCCGCTTGTAAGCATCGAGATCAGAATAGAAGCTCCTTGCGAACTTCGAGGCCGCGTCGTCGTCCAACAAAGCCACCGCCGATGACTGAGGGTAACCAGCCGTGCAATACAACAAACGGCGTGACCGCGTCCGTACCATGGTCAACGCGACGTTGCCAGCAAGGCTCGCGAACTCACCCTCAATGTATGCGTGGCCCTGCCGCTCCGCCTCCGCAGCGCAGGGATCCACGTCCAAGAACTTCCCGCTACGCAAAAACGAGTCGGAGCGCAAGATGCGCCGACCCCATGGCGAGGCCACCTAACTGTAATGCTCATTGGGACCATGTGTCCGCTGCTGCCCATGGGACCGATGCCGCTCATGAGACCCCGAAGGCCCATGGGGGCTCTCCCCACAGAAGGTGGTTACGGCTCACAGGGCCGTCGGGGTTCCTGGGGCCCGCGGGGTCCATGGGAACCATGATGCAAAGAGGGCTCAGAGGGCCCACAGCGTTCATACCGCTTTCAGTGCCCATCGGGGTCACATGGGGATAATCAATTCCGTAGGGCTCATTGGGTTCCTGGGGCTCCCAATGCCCATATAGAGAATCGGGCGCGAAGACCACGTAGGGCCCACAGGGGCCATAAAACCCGTAAGGCCCATAATGTTCATAAGGATCGTCGAGCCCATGGGTCTGATAGCGCCCATACGGCTCAGAGGACTCATGGAGCTCACACAGCCCACACCGTAGGCCCAGAAGGCCCACAAAGCTCACACTGCCCAACACACACGCGAAAGCGTTCAACAAATGTCCATCGTGGTAGGCTTTTGCTGCCAGTGTGTTGCATGACAGTGCCAATTGAGTTTTGGCGTGCAACTCCAACCTCTTCTCAAAAGCTCTGGCCCACCGAGTCCAACAACGTGTAGTAGGGTGCCTGGCAGGTGGTCCCAAGGCTTTGGGAGTGCTGGCGGACGGTGCGGACTAACGGACCGTGCTTAATCCAACCAGCCCTCTCGGCGTAGGTGGTTCAGCCCGTTCGCTCTTCCAACTTCCATTAGTGGCCCCTCTCTCTACCCTCTCACCTGGACTTCGCCGCAGTCCCTGCAATACCCTGCAAAAAGGGGGGGCACAGACTTCGCGCAGACGCTGCAATACCTTTCAATACCTTCCAAAACGACCCTGCAATACCCGGCAATACCCTCCAAGCCAGAGCTCCGCAGTATCCTGCAATACCCTGCATAACGACCTTGCCTTGCCCTGGAAAACCTTGCAATACTTTGCAAACGCCCCTGTCATGCCTTGTACTGGCCCTGAAACCCCACCAGCTCTCTGGGCGGGGATCGTTGATGAGATTCTCTCTTCCCTGGAGGTTTCTCGGGGTACTCTCAAGGCTTCGAGAGGGCCCCTCGTACATGGGCCTTCCCGTAAGGCTTCTGATAAGGCACCGCGCTAGGCTTCCAAACCTCGCGAACCGAGCTCCCGGGCTTCCCCCATAGGGCTGCACATAGAACTGCACAGAGCGCAGCTCACGGGTGCCATAAGGCGCAAGTGGCTCACAAGGGCCACTATGTTTGGTAGGACTGAAAAAAAATCACGGGGTCAACGAAGCTCATATAGAGCCGGGCCACTTGGGGGCGTCGGTAACTCCAGGGAGCCCAAAACCATCGGGAAGTCCAGGTGGTGCAATTGAAGCCCCCCCTCGTGAAGCGATCCCCCCCCTGAAGCTCAATATGGCTATGGCACCCCTCCCCCACAAGGCGGCGGGGGGGGGGGAACCGTTGCGTTTCCAATTCCCCTTCAAGGGGAGCGGCAGTTTGACGAGTTGCGTCAGCAGTGCAACGGGCACGAAATTGTCACGAAACCTTTCTTGCTACACGATATCTTGCACCACTGGATTTCCTAAACGGCGCTCGCGTGGCAACCCGTTAAAATCCGAACCCGAAGTAAACGTTGCAATGACGTCACGATTAGCACCGCGGCACCAATCCCAGAAGGGCCAAATATTGAGTTCCAAATCTTCCTTGTATAACGCTGCGTGGATGGCGCTCAGACCATCGCCACCCTGATCTGAACTCAAGACGCACCTCGGCCATTGCGACCAAACGCTTGCATCCCAAGCACCGTCGCCCAAGACAGGCTCGATGAAAACTAGGCCGGGCAGGGACGTGCTACATCGCAGCTGGTTGTCGACCTTTTCCAACCACGTTTGCGTGGAGATCCGCTGGCGTTTCCGAGTTTTCCACCCGGGCTGATCCTTCTCGTGGGCGGTGTCCCTCTTCAGCCAGGCCCTGGCGCGCTGGCACTGCGCGGCTCGTTTGACTGCCCGGGAATGGCGGTCGGTGGCCTTCTCCGCGGACTTGAACGGCACGCAGACCTGGCCGCCGCGGGGGGGGCCGTCAAACGACAGGCCAACCCAGAGAAAAATGTCTCCAGAATGGGTCCAAGACGACAGATGTGTATACGAAAAAGTGAAGGACACTCCACGAACGGCAACGTATATAGAACTGGCGCATCCAGAGGACGCAGATATGTATACGCCAATCACTCGCGAGAGCGAGCGTTTTCATATACACTACTGGGACGGACTGATCCAAAACACAGAAAATATTGTCCTGGACACTCCTGCTTTCCTGGGGAGGCCCGCGGACCTGCGGGACGAGGATCATGCCAACGTTATTCGGCAGCGCCATGATGCCGTTCAGCAGCCCCACCCTGCCGATCTGCGCCTTGTCCACCGACATGCTGAAAGCCGTAACAGTCTCGGTGGCCAAACGCATGCCTCCCACGTAACGAAGAAGTTCTCTGCGGAGGGCGTGTGGTTGATCGAGGACCTGTTCAATCTGCTTGGCATGCGCTTGCACGCAGCGTTCATTGCATGGCCCCTTTTTGTAACTCCAGAAGGTGGCGTACTCGAGATGACGAGCGAGCGCCCAGACTGCCTGGGCAAACAGAGACCGCAGCGCGACCGACCCCGCCAGCAGACGCAAAACACTACCTACAGGAAGCTTCTCGGGGATCTCAGCGTTGAGTTGTTTCTGGAGCGCGCGGTGCCAGTCCCTGGCCACCTTGAAGTTGCTCAGCGGCGGGGCAAGGAGAGCGCGCAAATGCACGGACCCGTCAACCCCCAACGGAAGGTACCCGTCGGGATCGGCATCCTTCGCGGGCCATTTGGGTACCCACGCCTGGTCGAGGTACACTGGCAACGTTGCCTCTGGCATGGCCAAGGCCGAGAGGAGAAGTCCATCTAAAAGATCCTTGGACGCTCCTCTGTCCCGGTCTCCTTTGAGTCCACCCTTGGCCGGGGAAGCGCCTGCCCATCGGGCAAGCAGGGCGAGCAAGGCTGCAGATGAAAAGTAAGACCCCTCAAAGAGTGGAAGGCCGTGTTGTGGGCGGAGGATGTTGACATCCTCGGACTGGCTCGCGTGTGCGGATGGGAGAACGTGGTGGTCGGCATTCCCCAAGAGCTCGCCCACAAATCTGTGCCACGAGCCGAAGGATGCATAGCTCCACTTGGAGCGCTGCTTTGAGAAACTCTGGAGGTTGAGGGCGTCGTAAAGCTCATGCGCAGAGGCGAAGAATCTGAAGCCACTCCGAGGCCAGGACAGCAAAGCAAACTTCAACTCCGCTTCCAAGAGCATCGGGCCCATTGGAATACGAAGGGTCACGTCTATGAACTGCTCCATTTTCTTTGACAGTGAGAACTGCTGCGCCACCTTCCCCTCGCTCATCACCTGCACGTGAAAGCTGCCATCTTCATGTTGTAGCAAGACATTATTGAAACGGTCCTCCAAGGCGACGGCCTCTAAGACACCGTCGGTATCCTCCACGGCGCCCCAACCGTCCTCGTCGACGATAATGCGCCAAGATGCTTCGGGAAATGTGGCCTGTTCCAATGTCATCGTGTGCACTACCGTGGGTACGTTTGTCTGCGGATTCCTGAACAACCGTAAATATTGACCATTCGGCACTTCTTCGCCACAATCGCCAGCCTGAACTAACTTGGCGACGTTGGCCGACGCTGCGTCAGTGCCTGTGGTGGCCGAGGCCCCTACACCATGCGACAACGGAGCTACTTCTGAAGAACTGGCCGGCCCAAGCATGGAACTACGAAGTTGTTGGACACAGGCAGTGTGAATTCTCTTCCCTGTCGAATGCCAGTTTTGAGCCAATACGGGATGGCAATGCGGTTGGGGACGCAAGCCATGACAACGATGAGAGACATTTCCGGGGCACTTCGCTAAGTAACAGCGGCCAAGATTAGCCCTGGTGCTCAGACAAAGCATCGTACTCCAAGGACGCGCGAGGCCCCCCGCAGCCGGAACCGACAAACTATGGAGCGACGCGGGTGCCCATTTCCGCGGCTGTCCGCATCTCCTACGTGTGCCCCCTTCCTCGTCTACCTCCGCCTCCCCCTCCTCCTCCCCCGATCGCTTGGGACTGTTTCAGCGAAGTCCCCAGGCTGTGCCCTAGCTGGCCTACGCACCCGCAAAATTTGCTGTTGTTTGTTATATTTCTATTTCCCCGGGCGGATGCCAAAACACGGATGCCGCCACACACAGGCGATGCCAAAACACGAACGCCGCCCCACAGAGCCGATGCCAAAACAAGGATGCCGCCACACACTGGCGATGCCGCCACACACAACCGATGCCAGAAACGCCTTGACAGCCGATGCCAAAACACGGATGCCGCCACACACAGCGAACTCTCCTGGCAGGCACGGGGGAACGCATTCAAAGAGGAGGAGAGAGGAAGAGAGAGAAAGAGAGAGAGAAAGAGAGAGAGAGAGAGAGGCCAGCACACGCACCACGACGAGACAAACAGATCACTCAAAATGGTCCCTCCAGGCCCCCGTGGAGCATGGAGATGTGTAAAGATGAGAACGCTTGCCAGGCGAAACTCTGCATGTAGTTAGGGGTGCCACCACACGGGGGCGGCTGCCGAATACGCTCGAGGCAGAGCGGGTCTCAGGTAACTCCAGGTGCGTGTGCGCGCGCAGTGTGCACCATTGGATGTCCACAATAACTGCTGCATGCCAGAGCACAGAATGCACCAGTGAATTTCCTAAACTCGTGTCGGGCACCCCTTCCTATCGGATTCGGCCCGCCCAACAGTCGCACAATGCATTCGACATGTCATGCGTAGGCCTCCCAGGCCTCGTCCGTAGGGCCCCGAAGTTTTGTGGGGAAGGCCACGGAGCCCTCGTACATGGGCCTTCCCGTGAGGCTTCCGACAAGGCACCGCACTAGGCTCCCAAACCTCGCGCACCGAGCTCCCGAGCTTCCCCCATAGAGCTGCGCAAAGCGCAGCTCACGGGTCGCACAAGGCGCATGTGGCTCACAAAGGCCAGTATGTCCCGTAGGACTGAAAAGGCTCACGGGGTCAACGAGGCTCATATAGAGCCGGGCCACTTGGGGGCGTCGGGAATTCAAGGGTGTCCAAGAGCAGCAGGAATTCACGGTGGTACAATTCCAGCCCCCCCTCGCGAAGCGACCCCCCCCTTAATTTCAATATGGCTATGGCACCCCTCCCCGAAAGGCGGCGGAGGGGGAAATCCGTTACGTTTCCAACTCCCCTCCAAGGGGGGCGGCAATTTGATGAGTTGCGTCAGCGGTGCAACGGGCACGAAATTGTCACGAAACCTCTCTTGCTTCACGATAGCTTGCACCACTGGATTTCCTAAACAATGCTTGCGTGGCAACCCTTTGAGATCCGAACCCTAAGAACTTAAAAGGAGGTACGGAAATTGAAAGGGGAACGGGAATTTCCAAAAGGATACGGGAATGTCAGGGGGTACTGGACTTTACAGGGTACGGGAGTTTAACGGGGGTGCGGTAATTTAAGGGCGCACGGGAATTTAAGGGGGTACGGGAATTTAAGGGGGTACGGAAATTTAAGTGGGTACGGGAATTGAAGGGGTACTGGAACTTAATGGGGGTGCGGGAGATTAGGAAGTACAGGAATATAAGAGGGTACGGGAATTTATGGGGGCACGGGGAGGGCGGGGGGTAAGGGAACGTAAGGGGGTACGGGAATTTGATCGGGGCGCGGGAATTTAGAGAGGACGAGAGTCTGAGAGGGTACGGGAATTTAAAGGGGTACGCGAATTTAAGAAGTTGAATCACTCTCGGGGCCCCCTTGGGGCCCTCTTTGGCATGCAGTATGCTGGTACACTGCATGCTGCCACACTTCCCTGAGCAAGGCAACTCGCCCAAGCAGCTTCCATGGATGAGCTGACGGGTTGCGCGAAGCGTCAAGACTTTAGGGGTGTACATAGGCTCAAACAGACTTGCGAGGACAATACACATGTAGAGCGGGCTTGCTCGGAGGCTCGTAGAGACGGGTCCGAATGACCAGTAGGGCCCACAAGGCCCCCACAATCATAAGCTCCATGAGTAACGAAGGGCTCCCAAGGCTTAGGCCCCTGTTAGCCATAGGGCTCACAATTCATAATGCCCCGACGTTTCAGAAGGCACATGCATTTCATCGGGCGCATAGGGCCCGCATGCCTCAAGAGACCCATGATGCCCACAGAACTCACATGGGTCGTCCAATTCTGAAGCTCAAAAAGCCCGCGCGGCCCAAAGGATTCCTCAGGCTAGTGGGGTTCAGACGGCTGAGACAGCCCATGAGCCCCACAGGGCTCACAGGGCTCATAGGGGGACACATGGTAACGAAAAGCTTGTGGGGGACAAATGGTAAGGAAAATCTCGGGGGGGACAAATGGTAAGGAAAACTGCGGGGGGACAAATGGTAACGAAAAGCTTGTGGGGGACAAATGGTAACGAAACGCTCGTGGGGGCCAAATGGTAACGAGAAGAAGCTCGTGGGGAACAAATGGTAACAAAAAGCTCGGGGGGGACAAATGGTGACGAAAAGTGCGGGGGGATGAGTGGTAACGAAAACCTTGTGGGGGACAAATGGTAACGAAAAGCTTGCGTAGGACAAATGGTAACGAACAGGTTGTGTAGTCAAAGCCGCAGGGAGGCTCAGAGGCTCATGACGTCACTAAGCTCAGTGGACTCGTTGGCATCATAAGGCCGATGATGCCTTTGGGCTTTGGGGGCCCGACAGTGCATAGAGCTGAAAGGGTTCGTAGGGCACATCGTGCGAAAACTGCCCATGTGGCCCATTGACTTGCGGGGCGCGACAAGCCCAGAGGGCCCGCAAGGCCCGTGAGAACCCACAAAACTCGCAGGGCCCATGGGGCGCGCAAGGCCCAGGGGGCTCCCGAAACTCATCGGCCTCACAGGGCTCAATGGGCCCATAGAAAGCCCGAAAAATAATAGGACTAAGTTTACTCGATATTCCGCCGCCGGTTGGACGCGCAACGCGGATTCCACTGGTGGTCTCTCCTTTCCCTCCCCCCCAGCTCCGGCCCATCCTTCGATGCGCAATGCGGGGGCCCATGAGGCACGAAAACGGATACACGCGCGCAGTAAGAAGCTTTGCTGTGTGATAAAGGAGGGGTGGGAGGCTGAAGGGGAGGGGTGGCATGGATATAATAAAGGATGCACGGAGGGAGGGCGGGAAGAAGGAGGAAACGATGCTGTTTTTTTTTTTGATGTTGTTTCTCAGACGTCGGCATCGGTAACCGTATGATGACACTCTCGCTCAAAAGGGCGTTGCAGGCCCCATCCTGCGCCGCTCCGAAGAAGGACAAACGTCGTGCAACTGCAGGCCCCGCGGCACCTCGTAGCCATCCCCAGCCCCTCCATTTCCTCGCCCCCCTCTGGCTACCCTAATCCGCGCCCACCCTGTGGCCCATCCCCACTGCACATGTACACGCTCTGCGCAGCTGGGCCCAGCAGGCGAGGAGAGGGGACAATCACAACAGCACAACAGCTTTCCGATCCAAAGATCTCCAACCAAGAGCCCCCCTGCCCCTGGGCAGCGCCCGCGGCAACCGCCGAGAGGAGCCCGCAAATGGAAAAAACGCACCTCCAAGGTGCTGCACTGACCCCGCCCGCGGGGAGTGCAACCCAGCGAACCCACCTCGACCTACGCCGGCGCCGCCGGCGCCGCCGCAGGAGCGGGGGCCTTGAGGACGACCTTGCGCCCGTCCTTGCGCTCCTTCTTTTTCTCCGCCAGCTTCGCCAAGCCGCCCTGCGCCCTCGCCTTCTGCTGCTCCTTGATCGGCGTGGCGTAGGCCGCCGCGTTGGCCGCCTGCATGGCGGAGTCGCTCGTCGACGCCACCTTCTTCAGCTCATCGCTCTGCTTGACGGCCTCATCCTGGAACGGCTTCGACTTGCCAGTCCAAGGCTTGAAGCGCAGCTCGTGAGGGCCCTCGCGAGCGACCTTGGAGAAGAACGACTCTGCTGGGTACGATGTCTTGCCCTTCTCAAGCTTGCACCCCATATCCGAATAGGTGTGGACGAGCTCCCACCCGTCCACAATCGGAACCTCCGTGTCCAAAGGCTTGGTGGTGCCGCTCGGCCGATGCGTGATCGTCACAGCCCTGCCGCTCTCCCAGTTGAGCACGTACAGCCCCTGAGACCAGTCAACGACGCCAGTCTTGGAAATGAAACAACCCGTGCCGTGCCCCTTCACCACGAATTGGAACCTGTCGCCAATTTGCCCACCGCGTGCAATGAGGGTTCTCTCGAGAACCGTCTGCGAAATGCAAACATCCGGAATAACGCACTGCATGCTGATGGCGAAGAACATCGTGTCAAGGTTCTTGAACAATTGAGGGTCCTTCGTAGTAGCCTCGCCCAAAGATGCGGCGGTCACCTGCAGCCGAGCGCACCAGAAAGTGATGCGCCACGTCTCATCCAAGCAGTGCATCACCGATATCGAAGTAAAGCACAAACCAACGACAACGCCAGCCTTGCGACGCTTCGCCTCTCGCTGTTCCTCCATGAAGTTGAGAGCGTCGGCACGGCCTGCAGGGTCTTCCCACGCCAGGGTGATGATGTCGCAGAGCCTCTTGCGGTTCCTCTTGGCCGCGTCATCCAAGGCGTCGTCTCCTGTCTTGCGGACGGGGGGGACGTGCTTCAGAATGGGGCACGCGACCATGTCCCGCGCGCTGCCGCTCGATCCAGCAACCATGGTCTCTGCCGGCGAAAACGGGCCGCAAACTACAGCAAGAAAGATGCCGCGAGGTTGGCAACGCACGGAACCTATCAAGAGCCTGAGCCACGCGGTAGCAGAAAAACAAAAGAAGGGAACGTGAATAATCTGGATCAGAAGTCCCACCAGCCCTTTAGGGCGTAGGTGGTCTAGGGAGTTTCCTCTTCCAACCTCCTTCTTCCCCTTCGGGGAGGGGTTTACCCCTCCCCCTACCCACTCCCCTGGACCTGGACGGGGGGGTTCGCGACGCGTTGGAGCGTCCAAGATGGCCCAAGACGGCCCCAAGAGCGCCTCGGAGAGCCTAAGATGAGCTCCAATATAGTTCAAGATAG
>CAUYUJ010017437.1:152850-162144 GCA_963575745.1 Prorocentrum cordatum
CTTGGTGTCCGTGTCGGCGCGGGCTGGGCGTGTCGTCTCGACTTTTCGCCAGGCGTTCACACTATGGGTCTTGGTCCTGGCTGTTTGCTGATGTGAGGTCGGTGTCGTGATGCTCGAGCGCCGCCAATGTTTCGGTATCTTGGGCTGCCTGCGTCCGTGTAATGTCGTTTGGCTGTCTTCTCGATTGGGTCTGTATGGATGGCCGGTGGAGGTCTGGTCTGAGTTGGCGCTAGTAGGCGTTGACTTCGTCGTCCCAACGCTTGCGTTGGCCGCCGTGCTGCCTCTGTCATTCAGCCCCTGCTGGCGCAGGTTGGACTGGTCGCCAGCGTAGCACTCGCTATATCCACCTGGTTCGGTCCTGGTTTGCGACTCGTGAAGCCATGCGCCATACTCCAGGGTTCTTAATAAGCGTCGGAGGGGGGCGTCACCCCCGCCGACAGCCCCACATCGACCCCCGTCGCGGGCAGCCACCGCGCGCCGAAGGCGTTCCGACCCCCGTCGCAGCGCGACGATGAGGCGAGGTTGACCACCGTCGGGGGGGGGGGCCACGCTTATTAACAAACGCAGAATACTTGCCGCTTGTGTAAAAGTCACCCTGCTGTCGATGCCGTGAGGCTTCACAAGGGGCTGTGCTCGTCGTGCCACTCTCTGAATGTAGTCGGCCCACGGTTCCAACGGGTCTGCAATTGTGGCCTTCACCACTCTCGTTGCACATGCTCGCTATCAGCATCATAATCATCAGAATCGTCCCAATCATAATCATCACCATCGACAACAACAGCAATAACAGCAGCATCATCAGCAGCATGGACATCATCACCATCACAATCATCATCATCATCATCATCATCATCATCATCATCATCATCATCATCATCATCATCATCAGCGTCATCATCATCATCATCATCATCAGCAGCATCGAAATCATCATCCTCAGGGTCGTCGGCATCGTCGTCAAACCTCATCAAAAAAACATCATGATCATCAGTATCACATTCATCATCACATCACCATCGTCATCATCATCAGTATCACCATCATCATCATCATCATCATCATCATCATCATCATCATCATCATCATCATCATACTCACCATCACCATCATCACCTTCTGCTTCATTATATACAACCTCACCGTAATCCCGAGTAGCAGCAGCAGCAGCAGCAACACTGTCAGCATCCTCATCACCACATCGTTATCATTAGCAGCATCATCATCACTAGCATCATCATAATCATCATCGGCATCCTCGTCATCCATCTCCATCATCATCGTCAGCATAATCAGCATCGGCATCATCACCATGATCATCAGCAGCATCAGCACCAGCATCCTCATACTCGTTACCAGCCTCATGACCACCATCCACCGTCATCATCGACATCATCGTCATCAGCTGCAGCATCATCCTCATCATCAGAATCCGCATCATCACCATAACCCTCCATCGTCATCATCAGCAGCATCATCCTCATCATCATCATCATCAGCAACATCAGCATCATCACCAGCTTCATCATCATCGTCGTCATCATGCTCATCATCGGCATCACCATGATCAGCCGCAGCAGCAGCATCGTCACAACCATCGTCCTGCATTGTCATAGACCTCATCATCATCATCAGCAGCAGCAGCAGCAGCAGCATCCGCAACAGCAGCACCATCAGCAGCATCGTCATCATCATCAGCATCACCGTCAAACTTATCGACATCATCATCATCAGCAGCAGCGTCATCAGCATCATCATCAAAATGATCGGCATCATTAGCAGCAGCATCATCATCAACATCATCAGCATCGTCATCAGCATCATCATCAACATCAGCATCATCAGCATCGTCATCAGCACCAGCAGCATCTGCATAATCATCATCGCCACCATCATCGTTATCATCATCAGCATCATCATGACCATCATCATCATCATCATCATCATCATCATCATCATCATCATCATCATGATCAGCATCATCCCCAGCATCACCATCACCATCATCAGCATCATCGGCACAGCATCAGCAGCATCATCATAATCATCAGCATCACCATCAACCTAATCATCAGCGTCATCATCATCATCATCATCATCATCATCATTATCATCATCATCATCATCATCATCATCATCATCATCATCATCATCATCAGCATCATCATCATCATCATCATCATCATCAGTATCATCGTCGTCATCAGCAGCATCAGCAGCAGCATCATCAGTACCATCGTCATCACCATCAGCATCATCATCATCATCATCATCATCATCATCATCATCATCATCATCATCATCATCATCATAATCAGCATCATCATCAGCAGCATCATCATCAGCATCAGCATCCCAAACAGCATCGTCATCAGAAGCAGCATCTGCAGCGGCAGCACCGTCGTCGTCATCAGCATCAGCTTCACCATCATCAGGATCATCAGCCTCATCATCAACAGCATAATCGGCAGCGTCATTATCACAATCATCAGCATCAGCATCAGCATCAGCATCAGCATCAGCATCAGCATCAGCATCATCATCATCATCATCATCATCATCGTCACCATCATCATCAGCAACGTCGTCGTCATCATCAGTATCAGCATCAGCAACATCATCATCATCATCATCATCAGCATCATCTCCAAGATCCTCATCATCAGCAGCAGCAGCATCATGACCATCATCAACAACATCATCCGAATCAGCATCGTCATCGTCCTCATAATCATCATCAGCATCAGCATCACCATCAGCAGCATCATCATCATCCCCACTCAGGCTGTCCTGGCCGCCATCCCGATCGGCCGCGTCGGGGTGGCAGATTCTGCGCCGAGCCCGCCGCCGCTCGCGCCAGCAGCACGCCCAAAGCCCCGGCGGGTGCTGGCGCGGCCCCCGCTCCTTGCGCGCGCTACTCTTCGAGCGGTCGAGTCGCCAGAGTCCTCCTCCTCCTCCTCCTCCTCCTCCTCCTCCTCCTCCTCCTCCTGCTCCTCGAGAGAAACGCACGATGCTTTTTCGCTGGCAGTTCTTGTGCTTCTGCTGCCGACACTGTGTGGCGGCAATCGGCTAGGGCTGAGATGAGACGTGACAAAGTTTAATGAGAATTGTTCGTTGTCACGGTTGGAGGAGGAATGCAGGAAGTACGGTTTTCCTATGCCTGTTGCTCAGCTGTGCCTTTCTACGTACAGATATGGTCGCTTTATATGCATGGCCTCGGCGGTGGCTGGGCCCTTCTTTGCGTCCAGAGCTGTTGTGGCGGGCTGTTCCATGGCGACGAGTGTCGTTCGTGTGTACCGCCTGGGGCCGCTGAGTACTATGAAACTTCCGAGGGGCGTGTCCTTGGCTCAGTTCATAGACGATTATGGTCTGGACTCCACGGGCTCGGCTGAGGAAGTGACCCAGGGCATCAAAGAAGGAGCCACGCAGCTAGAGCATGCTCTGGTCAAGGAGTGCGGCAGCTCGATTTCCTTGACTAAGGCGGGTCAAGGCAACCTGGTGTGCTCTGACAGTGCTGCTGCTGGAGCCCTTCGTGCGTTCCCAGGCGAGCGTGCTGGACCGCTGTGTGACAGCGTGGTGGATCTTTGGACTGACTTTACGGCTGGGCGGTCTCGGAGACAGGCGTACGTCAAGAAAGCACTGCGTGAGTCCAAGTCCAAGGTTCGAATGCAGCATCTTAAGCAGTACGAGACCGATGTTGCATCACAGCAGCAATTCGGCCCCTGACGTTCGTCCTGGGCTCGGTTTAGTGAAGTGATGAAATTCGGGGTCCTTACGTGGGAAAAACATCACTTCACTAATCTGGGGCCCATGGGGCCTCAGTGGGCCCTGGGACCCAAAATTAGTGAAGTGATGGTTTTCGGGCCTCGGAAGCAGAAGTCCAAGAAGATTCGGGGCATGAAGAAGCAGTTGTCGGTTCATGCCAAAAAGGTCTGGGCGCCTGGGCCCCTCCCTGGGCTCCTGTATGGGGCCGAGGTTCACGGGAGCTCGGATGGTGAGCTGCACAAAATACGGCAGCAGGCGGGGTCCATCATGGGGCCGAGCTGCAAGGGCAGGTCTCTCACGAGCCTCCTCATCATAGAGAACGAGCCCACGTGGCTGGCGGCAGTTGCTCCTATTGTCTGGTGTGCGAAAGAGGTATGGTACGCACGTTCTAGAGCTTACCGCTGGTCGTTCACCTTTCGTGCGTTGCGGGAAGTCTGGGATGTTGTTTTTGCAGTCGGTCTGCACCGTCGTCTTGGCGCACTGTCGCTTGCCCTTTTTCGGCGATGTGGCTCTCTCTGAAACGTATCAGGTGGCAGTTGAAGGATTGGGTGACACTTTAAACGATTTCGGGGAGGTTGTTATTCTTACGGAGGTGAGCCCAGCCCTTTTGACATTGTTACTACGTCAGGCGGGGTGCTTTGAGAGTTAGAGCGCGAGGCAACTGCGAAGTCTAGCATTGGAGTTCCGAGACTATGCGATGACGCTGTTAAGACAAGGTTGAGATCCTCCCGTTTCTCCCCCGTCGGGTCGTGCCGCGATTCGAAGTATCGGTTGGGACGCCAGCTGGACGAAAGTCAGAGCACGTAGTCTCAGATATCAGCTGGAAGATGTAGCCTGCGCCTCGTGTGGGCAAGGGCCCGATACCGTCCTGCACCGCCTTTGACGCTGCCCGTGCCATGCTGACGTCAGGAATGAGATTGTGTCGCAAGAGGTGTGGGATCTGTACCACAGCATGGGCGTTGAGAATCCCCAGGACCTCCTCCTCACCCGAGGTCTGTTTCCGCACCCAGGTGATTACTGGCCGAGGCCTGACACGACGGGGAAGGTGGTCTGGCAGTGGGAGGAGGAGGAGCCGCAGCAGGAGGAGGAGCACATGATCATGGGGGAGGTGTTCATGGACGGGAGCTGCTTCAGAAATGACAGACCTGAGTTAAGTCGGGCAGGCTGGGGGCTTTCCATTTTCAGCGTTGACCAGAAACTCCTTGGGCGTGTTTTTGGCACGGTCTACGGGGCCCTCAACTAGACGGCCCAGGCGGCTGAGTTCTCGGCGTACGGGCGCCTTGGGCAGTTTTTACAAGATGAGGCCACCCTGTAGTCTGACTGCCAGATCGTGTGTGTACAGGCTCGGAGACCCCTGGGTGAACAAATGTCGTACCAGCGGCCATACGCTGGTCCGCTTGGCTTTGCGTTTCCTGCGCGGCAGTGGATTAAGTCAGTTCAGAAAGTAAAGGCTCACCTCTCTCTGGAGGAGGAAGGTGTGCCTGCCGAGGGGATGTTCCTGCACAAAGGGAATGTCCAGGCTGACCCGGCGGCCAAGGCTGGATCTCGTCTCCATGATTCTGCCGACCAGAACCTCGGTGAGGCTTTGCACAAGTCGACGTTGATCGTGCGCACTGTGTGTAAGTTGGCCGCAGCGTTGCCCTTTGAATGGCCGAAGCTTGATCTGAGCGGAGTGGAGCTCTGCCCCCCAGTCCGACAGAAGTCGGGAGGGAGGGCCAGACGCCACCATGCATGGAGCTTCACCTGTGGGCGCTGGAGGTGTACCATATGCATGAAGATCTCTCGGTTTAATTTCCATCTCCCAATCTCGGGCTGTACGGGCGAGGTGGATGGGTTAGATTTTGGTGCGATGGAGCGTCTAGGCCATTTTGTGGTCGGTTTACCGTGTTCTGACGGTGGGATGCTCCACGTGTGCACGCACTGTGCCTCGCACGTGGGTTCGGGCTCAGTCAAGAAGTCGAGCCTTCTGGGCAAATTTTCCAGAAGATGACTCCGCAGAAGAGATCTCTGTGGAACAGACTGCTGCGAGGCCATTACCCCAAGCACGGGACGTCTGTTACAGTAGACGCCGACGGGGTGATGGACATTTAATGCAGCGGTCAACCTCCAGTCATGGTTGAAGTTGTGGATGTTGAAAAAATCCTCATGCTCCTGCTCCTGCTCCTGCTCCTGCTCCTGCTCTGCTCCTCCTCCTCCTCCTGCGCCTCCCTCTCCTCCTCCTCCTCTTCCTCCTCCTCCTCCTCCTCCTCCTCCTCCTAATCCTCCTCCTCCTCCTACTTCTCCTCCTCCTCCTCCTCCTGATTATCCTCCTCCTCCTCCTCCTGCTCCCCTCCTCCTGCTCCTGCTCCTCCTCCTCCTCCTGCTCCTCCTCCTCTCCGCTCCTGCCTCCTGCTCCTCCCTCTCCTCCTGCTCCTCCAACTCCTCCTGCTCCTCCTCCTGCCTCCCTCTCTCCCCTCCTCCTCCTCCTCCTCCTCCTGCTCCTCCTCCTCCTCCCCCTCCTCCTCCTCCTCCTCCTCCTCCGCCTCCTGCTCCTCCTCCTCCTTTTCCTCGGGGCGCGGGCCCCGGCGGCTGCAGCGGTGCAGCGGCGCGAGGAGGGCCGGGCTGCCGCGAGGCGTGGGCCTCGCCGTGGTGCGCCGCGGGCGGCGACTGCCCGCGCGCCGTGCCCCGGTGCAGTTGTGACCCTCGTGGGGCTCTCGCTTCTCACCTCCCAGATGAAGCGGACAAGGAGGGGGAGGAGGAGGAGGATGGAGGGGGGAGGAGGAGGGGGGGGGAGGAGGAGGAAGGGGAGAAGGAGGAGGAGGAGGAGGAGGAGGAGAGGAGGAGGAGGAGGAGGGGGGGGGGGGGAGGAGGAAGAGGAGGAAGAGGAGGAGGAGGAGGAGGAGGAGGAGGAGGAGGAGGAGGAGGAAGGGGCAGGAGGAAGAAAAGGAGGAGGAGGAGGAGGAGGAGGAGGGGGAGGAGCGCGCGGGGAAAGGTGGGGGGCGGGGGTGGTAGGAGCAGGAGGGGAGATGGGAGAGGGAGTAAGACAAGCTAGGTGCGGTAGCGTCAAATCTGACGTCCAACCCCTCCCTCCCATCCCTTACCATGGCGTAGATCTTCTTTCTATTCGCACAATCGGATGTCGAGCAGGGCAATGATCCCAAGAGGGTACGCGATGGATTGAAAAGCATGGCGTAGAAGAGCAAGGCAGAGCATAGCATGTCATAGCATGGCGTGGCATTGCGTAGTGAAGCATTGCATCACAAAGCATAGCGACGGAAATCATGGTATGGCACAGCGGTGCACAACACAGCCTCAGTGCATGCCACCCGATGACTTGGAGGGCAAATGGCCCGTCTACGAGAGGACAGGGCCTGTCCAAAATGCCGACCCCATGTCCTCCGCAACCGTGCCTGCCCAATGTGGGCGCGTTCGAATGCCAAGTGCCGTCCGGAGGCGCGGGAACGAGGCCAGCGCTGCATCTGGAGCACGATGCCCGAAGCGCGGAAATGAGTGCGACGCTGCAGCGGGAGCACCATTTTGGAAGAACAAGAAACCACCATATTGCAAACATAACAATGGAAAAAAACAACTAATAAAATCCTGCGTGTTAGAAAAATACGCGGAGATGACGGGACACTCTCCAGAAAGAGTCAGGGGAGAGAGGAGAGTAGTATTCATATTGTGTAGCTGTGGAGCAGAAGGGAGATGAGGTGGAGGAGGAGACGAGGAGAATGAGGGGCCAAGAGGAGGGGGGACGAGGCCAAGTGGGGGGAGAAAAGAGGGACAGGAAAGTTGTCACGACCACCACCACCAGGTTTCAACCAATAAGCCCTGTTCGGGCCCAGGTCTTGCCATCGGCTCACGGACAGGCCAGGAGGAGTGGCATGTCTGTAAAGACCTGCAGAGGCCTGGTAGCGATGGATCCTCCAAGTGCGCATGTGCGAATGTGGAGGACAAATTAACTGTACATCCGATTCTCTCCAATTCGCTCCCTCCGCTCCGACTCCTTTTCCGCGTCGACGCGTGATAAGATCATGGGCGCCCATGGACGTCAACGCATGTTTGGAAATCATTCGATAACAGACTGGATATACTAATTACGTGCACGCGCACGAAAGTGTTGTCAGGCCTCTATAGCAAGACCCGGAAAACATAGATGATAATTTTCGGATGTCCGCGCGGAATTCTTGAGTCGGCGCTTGATTCGCTTCCCTGGCGCGCGGAGCGCGCCAGGGTACGGTGCCACAGAGGCGCCGCCACGGGGGCCAGCGCCGATCCAAGAAATCCGCGCGGACCTCCGAAAGTCCATGTCTGTGCCGTGGCCATCTCCTTCGGGTCTGTGGGCCACCTGGTGCCCCTCGCACGGAGGAGGAAAAGGAGGAGGAGGAGGAGGAGGAGGAGGAGGAGGAGCAGCAGGAGGAGGAGGAGAGGGAGGGGGAGGAGGCAGCTTTCGCATCCGCCAAGGGGGGCGGGCACGCGGTGAGTTCGGCTGCGCGCAGGAGCGACCCGGGGCAAAGAGTGACCTTTTGGTGCTCGCGGGTCGGGGAGGCCGGGGGAGGCGGAGGGGGTGGGGCAGATCCAGGCGCGCAGTCCAGTGGTGGTGGGGGGGGGGATCCCTGCGGGCCCGCACCAGGGGCCACTCTGGCCAAGGGGTCGCTCTTCCCAGACCTCCGACGTGGTGATATTTACAACGCTGCACTCTGGAGGTCTGGACCATCCTCCGGGGCCGAGGAGGAGGAGGAGACGGAGACGGAGGAGGAGGAGGAGGAGGAGGAGGAGGAGGAGGAGGAGGAGGAGGAGGAGGGGGACGAGGAGGGGGAGGATGGGGAGGAGGCGGCGGAGGAGGGCTGCTCATCCCGAGCCGTTTTTGGGCAGCCCCTGGGGCCAGGTGAGGGACCCTGGGGGCCAACAAAAAAGAGTCCAAGACCGTCCGCCGTGATCTTTGTCCACGGTCCAAGGAGGTCTGGGTCACAGCCGAAATCAGCAAGAAGGATCGAGCCCGAGGACGCTTGGATCGGCGCGACAGCCAGGGGGGCGCGCGCCGCTCAAACGTGCCAGGAGTGGCCAGAACCGAAAGATGCAAACTGTCCTTGCGCTAATCGGAAAAAAAACACCCACACACACAAAAAAAATGAAGAAACATGTGACATTAACTTTCGGAGCTCCGCGCGGACTTTTTGGATCGGCGCTGGGCCCCCTGGCGGCGCCTCGGGCGCCGCCCCCCGCGCGCCAGGGAGGGCAGGGGGGTGCATCGCGGACCCCAGAAGTCCGCGCGGAGCTCCACGGGTTTACGTTCACGCCGGTGTCCTCTCTTCGGCAGGAGGGCCTTACAGGGCCCATCCTCAAGACTGGTTCGAACTTCACTGCACGCGAAGCTGACGATGCCCCCCGTCGGCCGCAGCGCGCGGGGGAGGAGCGCGCGGCTGGACGGGCCCGCGCCTCCTCGGTCTACGCCTCCCCCTTCTCGGCCACCAGCGGGCGGCGCTTCTGCGACAGGCGCGGGCGAGAGCGGAGAGGGAGAGGAGGAGGAGCAGGAGCAGGAGCAGGAGGAGG
>CAUYUJ010017437.1:162244-204744 GCA_963575745.1 Prorocentrum cordatum
GCCCCAAGGCTGCTCCCAGGAAGTCCCCAATGCTCTTGCACTGGTTTGAGACAGCCACCCCACGAAACCACACCCTGCAAAACCACTGACAGGTTTACTGTGTTGTGCAGTTCCACCGCGTCACGCCCGATGGGCCTTCAAGACTCCACGCTGGCTCCAAGATGGCCCAATAGAGCCTCACGAGGCGTCCAGGGGGTGGGTGAGGGAGGCACGGTGAACCCACGAGCGCCCTCTACCACCCGCAGCCCACGAGAGCCACATCAGGAACACGAGCCCAGACGAGCAAATTTCCAACCAGCAAAGGACATTGACGTAGTGTGGTTATGATGTAAGGGCAGGACAATGGCATGGCCTTCGGGCACTGCTGGGCGTTCTGGCGGGGGGGGCAATGAGAAATAGGCCCCACCAATAGGGTTGGTAGGCAACCGTGCCATCACCCAAGGGGCATTGCGGGAACAAAAAAATGAAGGCAATCGAGTGAGGCAGTGACGACGCGCACAAGTGTGCGACTGGCGAGGCACACGCAATCCAAGACAAACTGCCCCGCTCTAAATGGCGATGCGCAGAGGGAGGCCGCTGCCGCGGCAAGGACGCTCTCAGCTTCAACGCACATCTCGCATGGCGCGGCGGATGCTCATCATCCCGCCTTGTGGGCATTGGCCGCTGACCAAACGTCAGACGATTAGACCAAGCGCCAACCGTGCCGTCGTACTTGGTGCCAAACACACACTCACCAACAAGTGGGGCAGCCTTAAACAGGCGCATCTGGTAGAGGAATAGCGCGCCGCGCAACCCTTGCGGGAGGCGCCATGCCATCATCATGGCAATGCGTGGGCGAACTGATATCTTCGCCCTCGTCGCTGTAGTAGTCTGCCGAGACGTTGTCAGACTGGTCATCTTGCGAATCAGACTGGTCACCCTGCGAGTCGAACTGGCCACGCTGCTCCAGCAGCTCCATCGCGGGCTCTGCGGTCCGCTCTAGCAGCGGCAGCACCACGCCCCGACGCCTCTCGTTCAGCCTGTCCCGCGACGTGCCCCTCATCTCGTGCAACAGCTGACGCCTCAGCCTTGTATTCTCGTCCGTCAGGCCGTCGATCCGCGCTCTGTACATGGCTGCCATATCGATCAGTCGGTCAGCCGCCGCGCTCTGCATACGGGCGGTCCTCTCCGCCGCGCGAGCATGCGCCTCGACCGACGACGACGACGACAACCCTTGTCGCTCGCGTCGGTCGTCGTCGCCGTCGCATTCGCTGTGGATCCCTTTCGCATTCGTCGCCGCCCTTTGTCGTGTCCGCCATTGCCGTCGGTCGTCGGCGCGTCGTCGTTGTCGCCCCTCGTCGTCGGTGTCGCCCTTGTCAGTCCTCATAGTCATCGTCGCCGTCGTTGGCCCCTATCGGTGCCCTCGTCGTCGCCGTCGTCGTCGAGCTTTGTCGTTGCCGCCGTCGTCGTCGCCGTCGGCGCCGATCTTGGTCGCCGATGTCGTCGGCCATTGCCGTCGTCGCCGCCGCCGCCGCCGTCGATGCCGTCGTCGGGCAGTGACGAGGGCCGACTGTCGACGACTCCGACGGCGTCGGCGCTGCATGGTGACGAAGACGACGGCTCTGGCGACGACACGCACCGACGACGACGTGCACGACGGCCGACGGCGACGAATACGGTTGGAGCCGACAAAGGCAACAACCGTATCCGTCGCCGTCGGCCGTCGTGCACGTCGTCGTCAGTGCGCCTCGTTGCCACAGCCGTCGCTTTCGTCAACATGCAGCGTCGGCACCGTCGGAGCCGTCGCCAGTCGGCCCTCGTCTCGTCACTGCCCGACGACGGCAACGACGGCGGCGGCGGCGGTGGCGACGGCGGCAGCGGCCGACGACATCGGCAACAAGAATCGGCGCCGACGACGACGACGACGATGGCGACAACGACGAAATTCGACGACGACGGCGACTACCGACGACGACACAGAGCGACGACGACAAGCGCCTGCCACTCGGCCAGCGTCGGCTGGAGCGCCAACGCGTGGCGCAGGCGCTCGTCGCATGCAGCGCCGCCACCCTGGCGCGGCGATCTCGAGCGGCTCGGCTGGGCGGCCGCCGTGGTTGGGCCCGCGGCGCCAGCCGCGAGCAGCGGCGACGCCGTCTCTGCCCCGCGCCCCGTCACCACCATCAGTTGCCACCCCTGCGCGAAAGGGCAACCAAGCACCGTCGGGCTTGCAGGGGGCGCAGGAGTCGCCACAGCGGCCGCTTGCCCGTCGTCTTCGGCGGGCGGCGCTCCAGGCAGGAATATTGCCGCACTCATGGGGCCTGCGCCTGGCTTGGTGCGAATACCCTCGCACGGTGCGCAATGCTTCGCCCAGGGCACACAGCGCCCCGTAGATATCTGAACAAAAAATATTATGCTACATAACGGACAATGGCTTTTGGGGGGTTGTGGCTTTGAGGCCCAAAGTCCAGAACCCGATCCAATTGCTACGTTGAAACCAGACAGGTATATATATGATAAGCCCTAGAAGCATGCCCAACGAACAGCGCGTGCCACGTAACCAATACATGCGCCATACAATGCCAGCCATATACAGTCGGCACGCCTTACGAGCCACATGCACCGATGAACCATGAGCAATGCATACACCATTATGAGCCACATCAGCCGTACATGCCCTGGACGTCCTACGCGACATGTTTACAATATCAATTGTCTGACCCTCATACGACATATGGGCACATTGCACCCTATAACGTCGGTAAGCTCCACAGGCCCTGTATATAGGCCTTGCTAGCCCTATATGCTTGGTCATCAGCACGGCCCTTGCAGGCCTCATGGCCTTCATACGCAGCGGCCACACAAGGACCTATATGCACCAACTAAGCACTGACATCACAGACGCCCACCGTAAACCCTAGACATGGCCCCACAAGGTCTATGACCCCACTTCACCGTAGACGGCATACACGCAGATGCTACAGATAAGACGTACCAGCGCGACCAAGATTCCCAATTATTTGAATCATATACGTTGCATTGAAACCACATATAGACCACGTAACCCACATGCACCGTCTAAGACATCAGGCTTATGAGTCTTCTGTACAAGCCCCGCGAGCCCCATCCAGCCCCGTGAGCCTTACAGGCCTTATAAGTCACTCCAGCAATGCAAAACCAGCGGGCGGCGTCGAGGCCGCGACGAGGCGTCGGCGGCGGCGACAGAGCAGCCGCCAGACCCGCACCCAAGCGCAGTTTATAAGTCCAGCAGTCTTCTGGGCACAAGTGGTTTAAGTAGCTAGCCCTTGCAGCTTACAATCGTAACCCCTCACACTGCTCTATCCCCTAGACTTCGCCGCAGCGTCCGCAAGACCCTGCAGGGGGGGGGCGCAAAGCTGGTCATGCGATATCCTGAAGTCATTGCTAATCGACCCTGCTATACTTTGCAAACCAGGCCCTAGCAGACCCTGCAAACGAACCTGCAATGCATTCCAACACCCTGCAATACCATGCACATGACCCTGCCATGCCTTGCAATTGCCCTGCACCTCCGCTTCTGGGCGTGGATCGTCTATGAGGTTAACTCTTCCCTGGCGGCCTCTCGGGGCACTCTCAAGGCTTCGGGGCGAAGGAGGGGGGGGGGGGGCTAGGTGGCCCCACGAGGGGGGTGCGCCAAAAGAGCCCCGCGAAGGTCCCAATCGAGCTACAGGAAGGCCCCACGAACGACCCCAGACTGAGCACCCCTGCTGTCAAGGGCAAGGGCCGTCATCTTGACAACCCTCGGGGCCCTCATTGAGCCAGTCTTGGGCACCATTCGGGCCCTTGGGGCGCCTTCCCAGGAGGGACCACTTGCTGTAAATGACGATAGTCGCCGTTTCGACAGCTGGATGGCCCTTGAGGCCTCGATGGGGGCTCTCCTGGGGCCCTCTTGGGACCCTCTTAAAGCCCTTCGGGCGCCCTCCCCAGGCACCGAAAAGGCCCTCAGAATGCTTCAAGAGGGACCCACAATGAGCCCACCTGCTGTCAACGATGAGGGCAAGGACCTTACCAGCAAGGAGCTCCCTTAGGGGCCCATATTTGGGCCCTCCTGGGCACGTCTATGAGCCTGGCTTGTACCCTTAAGGGCCCCTCCCCCAGGGCCCTTGGGCAAGCCCAAGAGGAGCCCCCCCCCCCCCCCCTGCAGCCAAAGACAAGGGCAGTCACGGCCAGGTGGCACTCGTGGGGTCCCCCTTGAGACCCTCCTGGCGTCATCCCGCGGCCTTATTGGGGCTTATTGGAACCATCTTAAGGCTCATCCCAAATCCCCTTTGATGCAACATTGCCCCCCCCCCCACACCACTACCACTCTCGGGGCCACCCCGAGGCTCTCGGTTGCGCTGCATGCTGCCACATTGCATGTTGCAACGCATCCCTGACCAAGACATCTTGTCTAGCCATCTTATCTGGATGGGCTGGTAGGGGCACGCGAAGCATCACCATTAAATGCAAACCAATAGGTCCATGCACCGCTTCGCTACCTTAGCAGCACAACCAGGCACAATGCACCTCCAGGGCGGGAGCTGATGGGGGAAGTGGACATATGAGAAATGCATGGGATGGGACAGGAGGCAGCGGAGAAAGGCCGATGACACAGGTGAGAGGTGGTGAGCCAGGGTGAGGCCGAGAGGGAATGACACGTTCTCTGGCGCAGGGCATCTCAAGACGCCGATGTCTGCACTCAACGTGTTTTCCCAGACGGTTGTGCACCGCAGGGGGGGGGGGGGGGGGGAGGGGGGCAGATGATGGGGCGGGGGCTGGTTAGTGGGGGGGGGCTGGTTAGTGGGAGAGCGGGGGGGGGGGGGGGGGGGGGGGGGGGGGTGGGGTGGGGGAAAGGGTGGGGGGTGGGGGGGGGGGGGGGGGGGGGGGGGGGGGGGAGGGGCGGGGGGGGGGGGGGGGGGGGGGCATGGGGGGGGGGGGGGTGTGCTGCATCAATTATCGGCGCCTGCTAGGCGCAGGCGGCGGGAAGACGAGCAACAGACAGCAAGCTGCAGCTCTGAGAGTACACGCGCGGGCGGCCACGACACGATTGCCGCATGCATGGTTGGGCAAGCCATGCCCTTCCACCACGCAGCTCGCGAGCAAAATGCACGCGATGGTTAAATTGCCAGTCCTCTGGGCCAAAGTGGCCCCTGGGCCAACGCTTGCATCACACACCTTCTACCCTTTCTGTACGTGATGTTCCTCCTCACTCCACCTACCTGGGGGGGGGGCACACTGTGGCAGCGCCCAAAGTGGCCCCAGCAAGGAGTGGCCAAAGACTAGCTCGCGAGCATCGGTTCTGGATGGGGTGTTCGGGGTCAGCGGTGCGGTTCTGAGCTATGCGCCGTACTCATCACAACAAGTGCGTGCGGCCTCGCGCGCGAGCAACCCCAGAACCTCTGCCCACCATGAGACGGACTGGCTGCAAGCATTAACGTCCTACCTACATATCTGGCGATTGTTCACTCATCACTTAGGCTGCTTTGCACCTGCCTGATCGTCCTCTGGGCCGTCACCCTCCTCATCTTCATCTTCTTCGTCCTCATCATCTGCGCCGTCACACTCGCTCTGGAGGGCCTCGACGCCAAAGCCGCCGATGTCCTTCTCGTCCCCTATGGTGATCTGCTCGGGCGCGGCGCGGGCAGCCTCGCGACCGCCGCCGTCGCGCCCGCCGGCAGCAGGACGATCGGAGCGGCCCGCAGCCTGCGACAACGCAGCGGGGGACAAGGCGCCCACGACGATCATAGGCACAAGACATGCACTGGACGCAATCGCTGCAACCACTCGGCAACTCACAAGCCACCGTCGCACAATACAAATCAGGCGAACATTGCACACTAGCAACACAGCAACGGCGGACACGTTGATGACAAGTCTCACCAACTCTTCAGGGCGGCATATGAGAGGACGGCCACACCGAGCAAATGAGGGAAGCGAAGGACGAGACTGGACGCATGCATGAGGGAGCTGGGAGACGGACGATGAATCGCATGCGGAGGATGGGGCGGACCATGAGTAGAAGGATGATGCTGACACGGGTGAGGGGAGGACATCGGCCGAGAGAGGGGAGGGTTGCAATTCCCACCCCCGTTGCAACCCCCCTCCCCCTCCCCGCCTCCCCCTTCGCACATCCCCCAATCGGAGCCAGAACCACGCGCACCTCTTGGGTAGCTCTCAGGGGGGCTCTTGGTGCGCTTCTGGGCGCTCGCGGGCCAGTCTCGGGCCTTTTTTTTTTTCTGGGGCATCTGTTGGGGTTATCTTGTGCAGCTTTGGATCCGTCTTGAAGCCTCGGGAGGGGTCACCGCAAGCAAAAAGGCAACGCAACACAACGCATTGATAACCATTTGAAATTTGGGTTTTGATGAAACCGTGGGCCTCTTGATGGCCCTCCAGTGGGGGGCTCTTTGACCATTTGTGGCCGTCTGGGGGGCGGTCTTGGGGGCTCTTAGGGCATATTGTAAGCAGCTCGGGCGTGCGTGCGTTGTGGTTGGCCATCTTGGGGGCCCAGTTGCAGTCCGATGTCGTTTTGGAGACGTTGCGGGAAACCTTGGACGCTTCAACCTAGCAGACCAGTCTCCAGGTCCAGGGGAGCGGGGTAGGGCGAGGGTGTTACTTTCCTCGAAGGAGGGAGGGGGCTGGGCGAGAACGTGGTTTAAGCCACTTCCCTGACCACCCCAACTTGTCAATGCATCGTTTCTGGATGTGCTGGTGGCAACACGCCAAATCGTAACCACTGTTATCTAGGACCATGCGCCTGCCTGAACGCACGAGAGATGCAAATCAACAAAGCAGGGAAGCAACTCAGCCTCAGTGTCATCCTTCTCAGCGCCATGCTTCTCAGCATCATCGTCATCATCACGGGCGTCAGGAGCAAGCGACGGCAATGGGGCATCCTGGATGTGTTTGTGCTTTGCTTTCTTCTGGCCGCCGTCGCCCGTCAGCTCAGGCTTGCGCTCCTCTCCTCCTCCTGCTCCTGGCTTTGCCGCCTTCGGCTTGCCTTTCTTGCCCTTCTTGGTGCCGTCGGCCGCCTCCTCTGGTGACGCCTGCTTCGTCGCTGCCATCTCCCGCGCCTCTGCAGCGCGCAACTGCTTCCTCAACTTGTCAGCCTCATGCTTTGCGTTCTTCTGCTCTCGGGCCCTGATGGCCTGCTCCCGTGCTCGAATCGCTTCGATCTCCTGCATCCTCGACTCCTGAACCTGTCTGTTGAGCCCCTCTGAGATGCTTCTCCTCGCTGTCCACTGCTCCTCGAGCCACTCCTTCCCCAACGTAGTGAAGAGCGCGTAGCTCGCGGTCTTCGTCGGGTCCCACTTCGAGACGGCCAGCAAGCTGTGAAACTCCGCCTGGCCCCCGCCCCACCCCCAACGAGCGCTGCACGCACCCCAAAAAAAACGCACGAGGAGACATGATAAACACCACAGGGCAACCATACAAATGCAAGACCAGCGCCACCTGTCCAACACGTGACCACATGGGACAACCAAGAAGCCACGAAATGCACGCCGCAGGTGAAGCCGCGCGCGCGTGAAGCGCACGCAACTTCACCTGACCACGCGCCACGGAGGCATCCGACGCCCTTTTGGGCACCCTTGGAACGACCAACCGACGCGAGCAGCCAAACGAACAACGAGGCAAAGGATCGGGGCAAGGGTATTCGCGGACTCGTGTCGTTCCGACCCGATCCTGGATCGGGTCGAAAAGACGCGAGTCCGCAGAGACCCTCGACTTCCTCCTCCATCTCTCCCCTTGCTCTTCCGTTATGTCCACTCTCCTCCTTCTCCTCCTCTTCCTCCTCCTCCTCCTTCTCTTCCTCTTCCTCCGCCACCCTCGCGTCCTCGTCCTGATCCTCAAGTCTGTCTCCTTGTGCACATGCTCCGCTCTCTCGCCCGCCCCGCCCCTCCATGTTCTCGATGTACTCGTGCTCCGCAAGGTGCTGCAGCGCACGCTGGTCGGGCTTCTTCAGGCCCTGGATGGTGGCAATCCATTTTGGTATCTTCGCGTCATCGCCAAGCTCGCTGGCGTACTTCCTGAGTGGGCGGCCGTTGTGCTTCATGCTGTCGTCGGAGTCGTCGCTGTCCGCGCTGTCGTCGGCGTCGTCGCTGTCGTCGTCGTCGTCCGAGGCCGCCTGCAGCGGCTGCCGCTGCTTCAAGTTCTGCTTAAAGGCTGACCGCGGCCGCGAGTCCGAGCGACAGCGCTTCTTCTCCCTCATGTTGCTGGTGTGGCCCTTCTCGCGCTTCTGGCCGCCGCTCTTCTCCCTCTTGCTGTCGTTGCCCTTGTTGAGCCTGTCGCCAATGTCGATATTGTGCTTCTCGCCCTTGCTGCAAGCCTTGACTGACAGCTCGCTTCGACGATGGCCTTTGACAGGGGTCTGATCCTGCTTGTCGCTCTTGCCGACAGAGCCGTCCTCTTTCTCCTTCCTCATCTTCATCTTCTTCGTCTCGGCCGAGCCGATCACGTCATTGGAAGCTGAGTCCGACATGTCGCCTGAGTTCTGATCGTTGTCGCTCATGTCTGAGTTGTCGCTAGCCTTGGCCTTCTCCATGGCCGCGAGCGCACTCTTCAACCACGGGTGCTGGCACTTCATCTTGGCGAGCTCCTGCGCGGGCTGGCGGGCACGCCGCCTCTCGGTGGCAGTTTTGACGTTTCCATGGGTTTCTTTGTGGGCCTCTTGGGGGCCTCGTGGGCTTCTGGAAGTCTTTTGGAGTCTCCTGGGCGCCTCCTGTGGCCTCCTGGGGGCATCGGTTTGGCGGGTGTCTTGCACTGTCGCTTTGTGCTCCCCCTTTTGGCTTTCTCTTGGGGTGGGCCTCTGGGGGCCGTCTGGTGGGCCTCAGGGGCCGCCCTGGGGCCCTCTTAGGCCGCGCTGGGGCCCTCTTAGGGGTTGCTTGGTCCGCCTTAGGGCGCTGTTCGGAGCCTCGATGTCCGGCATGGAGCGTCGAGGCACGAAGAAGCGAGAATCCCAATCACATAGGAACCCTGAGTAAAAATCAATGGTTTGACATCTTGGCACCTTCTCGGGTGGCCTCGTAGAGCGCCCCCGTGGCTTCTTGGAGGTCTATTGGGCCCTCTTGGGGCCACTGGGCGTTTATATTGGGCGCTCTCGGGCCGCCTTGGAGACTTATCGGGCCCTCTTGGGCAGCGCGCGTGCACGACGGTGTGCTCATGTCTAGACCACCTCGCCCAATCTACACGAAGCGCTGCTTTGCTGGTCTACTCACCTCAGCTTAACCCTGTGCTGCGCGCGCAACTCAGGCTCGAACTACTCTACTCTGACCTACATGCTACACCTGTTGTTTACTTATTTACGCAACTCCATGCTAGATAACGCTTCCCCTAGGCATTCCACCACATACTTTAGTGCACCCTATGCCAACCTACTTTCAACTCTGCAATGCCCACCACGGCGCCACGAGGCACGAAGTGGAGTTACCCCCATGCTTCTGATGCCCCCTGCCCTGAACTCCAAGATGCTGAAGATGGCCTCCAAGACGGCCCAAGAGCCCCCCAAGACGTCCTCCAAGAAGGCCCGAAAGGATCAACATGGCCTCCAGGCTGCCAGGATGACCTTCAAGATGCCCACGTGTTCCCCGAAGGCTTTTCAAACCGATTCGGGGACCACGTGGTCCGATAGCTTGGCAGGTCTGGCCTCAACGTTCGGCCACATAGGCGCTTCCACAATTGCAGGGGGCGGCGATGATTCGCCGTAGGCGTCTTCGATACAATCCTACATGACGCCCCCCTCCCATTCCCCTTGCACGCTCCTCTTTTCAGCCGCTGCCTCTTCCCCCCCCTTCCCTCCCTCCACGTCCTCGCCAGCCTGCCTCTTCAATGACTCGTACATGTCTTTCGCCTCGCGGACGCCCTCCTCGGCGGCCAGACATTGGCATGGCGAAACGGGGACGCCGAGGACGACGGCGACGACGACGACTACGGCGAGAATGGTGCTGATAATGTTGCTAATCGATAGTGGGATCGATAGTGAGATCGATAGTGAGATTATCAGATTGACAATGAGATCGGCAATGGGATCGATAGTGCGATTGGTTGCGGGACCCCGTGGCTCATAGCAATATGACCGATGATTGAAGTGCGAGGGCCGATGCACTGTGAATGAGCATCGGAGGCTGAGGGTCGAGACTCGGGGGTCGAGGATCCGAGGCCAAAGTGCGGGAATCGAGCCGAGGACAGAGGACTGAAGTTCTCAATCGACCGCCGATGGCCCGTATTTGACGTTTGCGGGCCACGGCACCAGCTCCTCACCATCCTCATCCACATCATCACCCTCATTCACTTCCTGCTCCCCTCTGCCCCCCCCCCTCCCCCGCATGCCCACATTTCTGACAAGACCTAGCCACGATTGCTCAAACGGGTGAGGGGTGTGGACGGTGAGCGACACGCAGAGGGCAATGCGAGCGATCACACTATCGATATCATCGACCATGCAAGTGGTAGAATCACCGATTTCATTTTCGATCTCATTCCTAATATCACTATCGATCTTACTATCGGTTTGAGTGTGTTGATCGCCGAGTGCACGTTCAGTCGCGCGGCGCAGTGCGCACAGCACTTCCCAGGGTAGCGAACGCTTACGCAACGCACTCGACAATGCAACGCAACGCAACGCACTACAATGAACGCAGCACCACATCATTTACCGAGACCTGAGGAGAGGGAGGGCATTTGCGCTAATGCACGCGGCAGTGCAAGCAAAAAAGGGTCGGTCCTTCTTGCGCTTGTTCCACTGCTCTTGCCACACGGTCATCTGGTGCCCCATCGTAGTGTCTTTATCTGCCCTGAATTGCTTTGAAGCTGGAACGTTCAGAGCACAACATAACAGCTTGAGGCACCGTTGTTTGTAATTTGAGCCCTGGGTCGTCCGAAGGTTTGCCAATGCTTCGCTATGCTCTTTTGCTTTGTTTCTGTCTGTGTAACGATTGATCATGGTCCCTCGAACCTGCCTCATGTGAAACGAACTCTTTGATCCAAGCTCACCGAGATCTTCTGCTGTCACTCCGACACCTTTCAAATTCAGGATAATATACTCTACCTGTTTGATCGTTAGTTTGTCGTACTTGCGGTGGCGTGCTCGAAGCTCGATCTCTGCCTCATATATGTAATCATCAGACTCGTCGTCTGAATATGAGCCCTTTCTTTTTTAATATCATCACTTTTACCATAATACGCCTTCATGCCAGATGTCAACAAGCTCTGAATCGGATCTGGGCCACTGCTCGATTTGCTACGCCTTTTGCCCATCGTCTGTCCTGTGTTCGGTATGCGGACAGCCCCGTGCGCGGCGAAGACGTGCAGGCTTAGCTGCTGAGCCAAACAAGCAATGCGGATCATGATGCATCCCTGCACTGACGCGCATCGCAATGCACTTCAGGCAACGCAGGACATGCACTGATTGCGTGGACAACGCAAGCCTATGCAACACATACCACATCACATGAATGCACCGCCATGCAATGTCAGTCTCGCAATGCAGTGCACAATGCAAGTACATGCAACGGGCGCAGATCGCGTATGAATGTTCGCCGACGCTGGGCCCAACCGTACAGGCACAACCGCGCGCTGCACATATGCGCACCCCCTCTTGCTGTGAACGGAATGACGAGGGCAAGGCGTATCAATTCACCAAGATGTGGGAAAAAAAAAAAAAAAAAAAAAAAAAAAAAAAAAAAAAAAAAGAAAAAAAAAAAAAAAATAAAAAAAAAAAAAAAAAAACAAAAAAAAAAAAAAAAAAAAAAAAAAAAAAAAAAAAAAAAAAAAAAAAAAAAAAAAAAAAAAAAATGCCAAAAAAAAAAAAAAAAAAAAAAAAAAAAAAAAAGAAAAAAAAAAAAAAAAAAAAAAAAAAAAAGAAAAAAAAAAAAAAAAAAAAAAAAAAAAAAAAAAAAAAAAAAAAAAAAAAAAAAAAACAACAAAAAAAAAAAAAAAAAAAAAAAAATAAAAAAAAAAAAAAAAAAAAAAAAAAAAAAAAAAAAAAAAAAAAAAAAAAAAAAAAAAAAAAAAAAAAAAAAAAAAAAAAAAAAAAAAAAAAAAAAAAAAAAAGGGCAGGGGACGCGGGGGCAAGATAGTAATTGTACACACACGGCAGAGCAACCTGGTCTGTCGAGGGCAAGGTTGAGGATGGCACGGCGAGGGGGCAAGATGCGGGAAAGCGGATGCATACTTGCACACCAGGCGGAGGGGTGAAGGGAGCGGCGGAGTCGAGGTCGCGGGGGGGGGGGGGCTGAACGGGGGGGGTGAGGGGGCGAGAAGCATGAGGGCGAGGGCATACGTATAAAGAGACGGGCTGGCGACGGCGGCGGCGACGATGACGATGGTCGCGGGGAACAGTAAGGGACAGATGGGGACCGTAGGGGGCCGTAGGGGACCGCAGACGACCAAAGCGACAATAGGGCACCGTAGGGGACCGCAGGGGGCCGCAGAGGACCGCAAGGAACCGTCGGGGTCCGTAGGGGCCCGCAGTGGACCGCAGGGGACAGCGGGAGGCCGTAGGGGGCCGACGGGGCCGCATAAGACAGAGGGGACCGTAGGGGTCCGCGAGGGGCAGCAGGGAGCAACTGGGGACCGTATGGGGACGTAGAGGGCATCAGAAAACAGACTGGACAGTAGGGGCCCGTAAGTAACCGTTCTCTGGGAAGCCATGAGGAAACCTGGGGAATCACAGAGGGTCCCTGTGGATCCTGGGGGGTGGCCACGCGAAACCCAGGGGGTTCATTAGGGGCTTTGGGGGTTCCAGAGGGGCCCGCGCCCAAAATAACCCAGCATAACCAAACCCCAACAATATATTCACTGACATGCATGGGAGTGCGCTGCAGCCACACCGAATTCTCAATAAAACACGCATGCGCGACTTAGTACACCACGCGAACGCACTACAACAAAACATTATAACAACGTATTACACGAATACACTAACACCTGATACTACGCGAACACTCTGCGCTAATGCACTACACACATACACTACAATAATACACTTCACCCATGCGCTCTACGAAGACACTGCACGACAACGCTACGCGAATACGCGACACGGACGTGCTACGCCAATTCATGCCACGACATCAACAATTATGATTCGTGTTGTTGCATGGTTCCAGGGGGGCCTTCAGAGAGCCCAAGAAGTCATTTTTCGAGCCGCGAAGCTTTCAAATGTGAGCCTCCGAGAAGCCATAACCCATCGCAACCATAAAGGCACTCAATGTGTGTTGCCTTCCCGCCGTTTCGCCCCCGTCAGCTTGCCAATGCCGCAAGGAGGCCTGGGGGTGGCCAAAGAGAGCCCCGCGAGAGGCCCCAGATTGCCCCAAGACGGCACCAGCGTCGTGGACTAGGCAGCGCGTCGTAAAGTGTCGCGTACTAAACATCGCGTGCTCAGTGTCGCGCAGTAATTAAGTGAGTGTCGCGTAGCGGCGTACCATTAGCTGCCGTAATAACGTAGGGCTGGCGCGTCGTGTAGTAGCGCAGGTTGATTACGCAATAGGTTCGTGTAGTGCCTTGGCGCCGTGCAGTTGTATTGTGTACTATATTAGCGTGTTAGCGTTGTGTATTCGCATCGCGTTGTAATGTAGTGTATTCGTTTGGCGCGTACTGTAGTGGCAGATTTAGCGTCGTTTCTGTCGTATTACATTTAGTGCAGCTTATGTCGTGCCTTCAACTTAATATAATCTCGCGTGCGATCTGTAATGCAAAGACATTCGCGCCTCATCTTCAGTGCCGCACGCCTAATGCATTGTAGCAATTGTAGCGTATATAGTGTAACGTAAGAGCCGTAGTGTACCAGGTCTCGCGTGGAAAATGTAGTGCGTTAGCTGTAGTGGGTTGCCCATCGCGTTTAAATTGTTGTGCCTTACGCGTCGTGCCTTTTAGTGTCGCATATTAAGCGTAGTGTCCTAGGTGTCGTGTCTTGAGTGGCGCGCGCGAAACGTCGTGTGCAAAGTGTCGCGTATACTGTGTAATTGTCGCGCGCGGGATGTCGCGCGATGCCGATATGTGTAATGGGCCGAGCGCCGTGCGCTAATTATCGCGTGCTCAGTCTTAGTCATGCGCAGTCGTAATGCACTGCCCATTGCCGTGGTTGAAATGTCCTATATATACTGTCGTGTATTATGTGTAGCGCACGGGCTGTAATGTAGAACGCGTTGTGCTTCAGTGTCGCGCATGAATGAAAGCATCGCGCATTAAATGCCGCGTATTATCGCGCATTAAGTGCCATGCAGTTCGCTGTTTAAAACAGTTGACAATGTCTCGTAACATGTGCCGCGCGCCGAGCGTTGCGCGCTGAGTATCGCGTGCGAAAAGTCCCGCGTTACGTGCCGCGTAGAGTGTGCTAGTGTGGAGTAGTGTGTTCGAGCGATGCATTTGCGCGGTGTGCTAATGAAGTGGATTCGTGGATAAGTGTCGCGCGATAAAGATCGAGCGTTGAACGTCGCGCATGAATGGTTCCGACGTAAGTGTCACGCGCACAGCGTGATAGCGTGGATTAATGTAGTCGCGTCGTGTATTAGTACGGGGTAGGTGTGCAGTGTATTAGTATATTGTGTTCGCGTGTTGTAATGTATTAGACTAGCGTAATGTATCAGATCCTGCATCCTCTACGCATGGTTATTTTTCTTTGCATGGTCAAAGTTGCCCGAAGATTTAAACGCATCGTGAGTTCTATTCTGACTAGCATGGCCCCCCCACGCCGAAGAAAACCCAATGATATCCTCGGCGCACCAGGAACACCCCGACTAACCCCCAATAGTTTCACCAACCCAACGATATCCCAGAGAAACTGGACGTCCTGAGCACGTGCGACTGAACCTTGAAAGTCCTGCATATCCCTGTGGGATCCCGAGGAACCCAAAGGCAACCTGAAAATTCCTTGACGAGGATGAGGAAAACATGCAGAATCCGATTGAATATTTAGACATCCTGGAATCCTGAAGAAGTTGAAGGGAAAACTAAGAACACCTGGGTCAGTCCCTAAAAACCGAACTCTGATACATCCTGAGGAAGGCAGATGAATCCTGAAGAGCCCTGACGTACAAGCAGGCACCCAAGTAAACGTCCCATATGCACCCCGAGAAACCACCACGCTTCGAAGACGCCTCTGGCCCACAAACCAGGCGCGCTTTAGGATGAGCCGCGGGCCCACGAACCCAAAGAGCGCCCAAAGGAGACCAAGACAAAAAAAGAACAAAAAACTAAGTAAAACGGCAATTATGAGGATTTTCAATTCTGTATACGACTCACTTCTCAAATAATAAGGATGCGCGGCAAGGATGCAAGGCCCTTGGAAGGCCCAGAGATGGCCCGAAGGGGCAAGGGTTCAAGGGTGACAGACCTTGGGGAGGCGTTGCTCACCCTTACTGCGCGGATTGACTGCAGCAGCAGCGGCTGTAGCAGTAGCAGCAGGGGTAGGAGCACCAGAAGGAAGGGGGGAAGGAGAAGGGCGGCACATTGAAGGGAGCGGAGGATGGCCCCAGGACCGATGTTATTTCTTTTTTGGATTCGGGGCCTTAGGTGATGCATTTGTCCGCGGTGGGACCCAGCGGGGATAGCCTTTTTGTACGTATATATATATATATATATATATATATAAGTAGAAAAGATAAAGGGATAAAGGGAGTTCGGGGCCCGGGGGGGGGAAGAGGGGGGGGGGGGGCAGCGAGGAGGGGGAGGGCGGGGAGAACGGGGAGGAGGAGGAGGAGGAGGGGGGAGAAGACAAGGAGACATTCTTCTCTGCTTTCCCAGCCTCGAGCCTCTCGGCCTCGAGTTCCTTGGAGACGTTCGCAGCAGACTCGGCGCTCTCGCAGGGGGGGGTCCTCGGCTTCTCGTCCGAGCCCGGGACCTTGGAAGGCGAGCGCGTCCAGCCTCGAGCCTCTCGGCCGCGAGTTCCTTGGAGACGTTCGCAGCGGACTCGGCGCTCTTGCAGGGGGGGTCCTCAGCTTCTCGACAGACCCCGGGACCTCGGAAGGCGAGCTCGCCAGACCCCAGAGGCTCGACGCGCTCTTCTGCTTCGTCGGCACGGTCGCCAGAGTCTCGCCGCAAAGCTGCAATGGTTCGAAGCCCAAATCCTCGAGCCAACGTGGCTACGGAAAGTTCTAGGCTTCTGGCTGTTGTTGGCTTGTCCTTGTTCGTTGCTTGTTGTTGCCTTCTTGTTGTCAGCCTTCTGTCCTTAGCTTGTCGTTGGTAGCTTCGTGTTGTTCGCGTGTTGGTTTCCCTTCTCTTGTGGCTGCTGTGGCTTGCTGTTGCGCAGGTTGCTGGCGCTGCCGTTGTACTTGCTGGTGGTTCTGCTGTCGTTGGTGCTGCTTTTTGTGTTGCTGACTGTTCTTGCAATTGCTTGTATTTCTGCTGCTGTTGATTGCGCGTGTTGTGCTGCTGACGTGTGATTTCGTGCTTGCTGTCGCCGGTTATGTTGCTCTGGCCCCTGTCTCTGGGTTTTTTCTCTGGCGCCCTCGAGGCCGGCGGCCGCCTCGCCGATCGCCGAGCGCCCCCAGCACCTCGTCCTCACTCTGCCCTAAATCACCTCGTTAGAGCCCCCGGCGGCTCGCGAGGCGCCTCATGGCTGAGTCAGGACTCGGGGCCGAGGCAGGAGGCGAGGCAGAGCTCGGCACCGATTGCAAGGCGTCGCGCTGCCTCGTCGTTGAGGGTTTGCAATGTCGGCTGCGCTTCTTTTCGCGCTCGACCTTGCAGGGGTCCAGCTCGAGCTTCTTGTCCGGGAGCTTTTTCTCGAAGTGTGTGTGTGTGTGTCTGTGCGTCTTGTCCTCGAGCTTGCTGTCGTTCTGAAGCTTCTTGTCCTCGAGCTTGCAGGAGTCCTGCTGGCCCTCCAGATTGTCTCCCTTGTCCCCCAGCTTGACCTTCTCGTCCTCCAGCTTGACCTCGAGCATGGCCATCTTGTCCTCGAGCTTCTTGTCGTCGGGGCTCTTGTCCTCGGGCTTGCTGGCGCCCTCCTCCAGCGCGTGCGGTTGCGTCTCCTCGTGCTGCTCGACGCCGTCCTCGGTCTTCACCCCCTCGAAATTCTCGGCCCTGCGCGCCCTCGGGCGCCCGCTCGTCGCCCTGCGTTTGCTCGACGAGGAACATCGGCGAGGCGACGCTCTCGCCGTCCGACCGCTCGGCGAAAGAGCGACGATCGTCGCTGCCCGACTCGGCCATACAGGTTGCCGGAGCGGAAAAGGGGCTTGGAATGCTTGAGGCGAAATGGGCCACGGAAAATGTTGCGCCTCCAGCAGGCTTCACCCGAACAGTGCTTGCGCCACAGACCTTGCGCCTATTGCACCACGTAGCTCGCGCCACCTCGGCGATGCATCGGCGGGCCTCGGCGATGCATCGGCGATGCAGTGGGCTCGGCCTGTGCCGCTGTGGCAACTGTTGTTTGTGCTGTTGTTGTGTGTGGTTGATGTTGTGGCCTGCTGTTCCTGTTGTTTAGCTGGTTGATGTTGCTGTTGTTTGCACTTTTGTTGATGCGTGTGTGAGTGTGTGTGTGTGTGCGCGTGTGTGTGTGTGTGTGTGTGTGTAAGTGTGAGTGTGTGTGTGCGTGTGTGCGGGTGCGTGTGTGCGTGTGTGCGTGCGTGCGCGCGTGGGTTCATGTGTTTGCGTGCGCGCGCATTTGTGCGCGTGAGCGCGTGGCCACCAGGCGCCGAGGCTCGATCCTCGATTCGGATCATCTGCCCGAGGATGAAGGATCGAGTCTGCTTAGTTGCAGTCTGGGCCCGAAGGCGGCGACGGTGACGATCGACGATCGCTGAGGCTCGATCCTCGATCCTCGGATCACGAACCCGAGATCTTCGAGTTCAAGCGTGGCGATCCTCGGATCTAGGATCCAAGGCGATCGGAGATGCTGGGGGCCAAGATCTCGGGTCCTCGATCCGAGAGTCGAGGATCGAGCCTCCTTGATGGCGGTCTGGGCCCGAGGACGGCGACGGGGGCGATCGGCGATCGCCGACGCTCGATCCTCGATCCTCGGATCGCGAACCAGGGATGTTCGAGTCCAAGCCCGGCGATCCTCGGATCTAGGATCCACAGCGTTCGAGGATGATCGGAACCTAGATCTGGGACCCTCGATCCTCGAGCCTGCATGATGGCGGTCTGGGCCCGAGGACGGCGACGAGGAAGATCGACGATCGCCGAGGCTCGATCCTCGATCCTCGGATCGCGAACCCGAGATCTTCGAGTTCAAACGCGGCGATCCTCGGGTCTAGGATCCAAGGCGCTCGAAGATGACGGGATCAAGATCTCGGATCCTCGATCCGAGGATCGAGCCTCCTTGATGGCGGCCAGGGCCCGACGACAGCGACGGTGACGATCGGCGATCGCTGAGGCTCGATCCTCGACCCTCGGATCGCGAACCTGAGATCTTCGAGCCCATGCATGGCGATCCTCTGATCTAGGATCCAAGATGCTCAGACTCAAGATCTCGGATCCTCGATCCGAGGATAGAGGACCGAGCCCGCTCGATTGCATGGTGCTTGATCAAGGGTCACTCGGCGAGAGGGGGGGAGTAATGCCCCGCTGCTTGGAACGCCACTCGCGCGCGCTCGAACGCTCGCTAGGAGCTTCAAAGCAGATGGGGCTCGAGCGCGCGCCTAGAGACGCTCGCGCGGCACCCTGGCAGCGAAAAGCATGGGGGCGCTTGGCTCGGGACGCTCGTGCGCCAGTCGCTCGCCGCCCGCCGCCGCTCGGCTCTCGGGCGTCCTGCGGCGTCGACTTGTCGCCCTCTGGCTCGGCCTTCGCGTCGGCCCGGCTCTTTTCGGGCTCGCACTGGTTGGTCGTTCTGTCGTAGTCGGGGTGGGTGCGGGCGAACTCTCTGCGATTTGTCTTGATGTGCTGGTCGGCGGCCACTGTCTCGATGCTGAGCTGCTCCTCGGTGCTTGCGTAGTCATGCTTGGAGCGCTTGTCCTTGTAGTTCCGGTCCTGGAGCTCGTAGGCCACGTCGGCAGCGCGCTTGAGGCCCCAGCGCCACTTGACGACCGAATGCGCGGCGGCTCGCGCGCGGACGTCGCCAGGCGCCACGCCGTTGGCGCGGGGCCCGTTGACGAACTGCTTGGCCTCGTGGGGGATCATCTCGAAGAGCTGGTCGGCTGCCGCGCCGGAAGAGAACTCCTCGCCCATCTTCTCGACGGGCTCGAAGCTCTCGTTGATCGGCAGCGCGAGGTCGTGGAGGTCGATGAGCTCGGAGGAGAAATCGGGGAGGGTCTTGCCGACGCTCTCGGCGAAGGAGCCGAAGTCGAGGCGCTGGGCGCTCTCGGCGCCGAGCTCGATGTCCTTCTTCCTGGCATCCTCGAGCGTCTTCGACTTGGAGGCTGGCATGAGCCAGAAAAGGTTCTCGGGCGGCTCTCCGCGATTCTCGATTATGTCGTTCGTGGGGGCGGGCGTCATTCCCGCAGTAGGTGTTGTAGAACAGCGCCGCCGCCAGCTCGACGCGCCTCATGTCCTTCTCGTTGAAGATGCGCCCGAACTCGATGCTCTTGAGAGAACCGCCGCTGTAGACCATCTCGAGGACGGCTTGCTGGGCGCATGCCGACCACGAGGCGCTGTCCGCCTTAAAAAAGCAAGCGGCCATTCTTGCTGCGCCAGTGCCTCGCGCGCCCGATTGGCACCGGCGCATCTCGGCAATGGAGATCTTGTCCGCGACGAAGACAGCTCGTCGAGGATCTTCTCGTTCTGCTTGGCCATGCGCTCGCGTCGAGCATCTCGTTCGAACTCGGGCTCGCGACCCCTTGCAGGGCCGCGACAGGCTGGGTCGCCGCCAGGGCGCGCTCGGCGGCTTGGGACATGGCTGAGGCTCGCGACGCACTCAGGGGCAACGATGTGGGGGGATAGGCATCGGGGGGGAAACGTCGACCTGGAGTCGGCGATGCATCGCCGATGCATCGGCGACGCGCGCCCGATCGTGAATCCGCGCGTTCCTGGGCGGGCCCGGGCTATCGAATGACTCTCTGCGATCAACCGGCGATTGGGGATCGATGCGCCCACTTATGCCTTATCCCCCCCCTATCGTTGCCCCTGGGGGGGGGGGGGGGGTGCGGCTCGGTGCCCCGAAGAGGCTCGAAAGCTTGGAGTCTCGGAGACTCGGGGAAGCTCGGGCCTGGGCAGTTGCGGGGGGAAAGGAGGAGGATGAGGAGGCGGAGGAGGAGGAAGGGCCACGAACCGTGTGAGGGATGCGCTTAAAAAATAACTCCAATGCTCTGCCTGTTCGAACAACGCATGCAACTTCAAAACCCAATCGGTCCCCATGGCCCTGCCACGCGTTCCTGACTCGGGAACGGCTGAGAAAGTGAATCCCATGGCCCTGCCGCGCGTTGGTGATTTGGTACAACTGAAACGGTGAGAATCCCACAGCCCTGCCACACGCTCGTGATTGCGGAAGCTGAAATTGTGAGACCACCATGGCCATGCTCAGCGTTTTGGATGTTGCTGCTAATCAACATAAACTGATCGCAACTGCAATTCGCACCCCCCGGGGATTATCAAGTTCGGCCTCCGCACCCTTTTCCACAAGTATACCCTACCGACACGGGATTAAAACAATAGAAGGGGCGAGTGGAGTACAAGTTTATCGGGAGGCACTGGGTTACCAAGACTTTTCGGGGAAACATAAACTGCAAATGCAAACCCAAAAAAGTAGCAACATAAATCGGCACCCTAGAAATGAATCTCCCTGTGAATCTCGATCCCCACAACAGACGAACAAATACACACATACCAAGTTTTCCGGAAATCCCGGCCCTGAAAATCTCGCCTCGAAAATCTCCGTGGACGTTCATCCGACAATTTCCAGATCTCCCGCGGGAGTCGCCACATGGCCCATGGTCCCAGCCGAAGGATCAAGCCCTGGAGATGTTGCTGGATATGTTTACGGAAAAATGTTTGAACATCGTGTTGCTGAAGATGGTGCCCAGATACGATGCACTGGGAATGTTGTGTTCGAGTGCTAGGTTCGGCCAGGGATACTGGTTGCCGGGGCTTTGTTTCCAGAGACTGCAAAGGAGATGCTACTGGGGCTTGACGCTTGTGCCGGAAGTTCCAGCCATGTGGGGATTCGGCGGAGATTTCGGCCCCGAGACGGTTGCGCGGAGGCTGCTGCTGAAGGTCCTGGGGGGCTCCAGAGCTGCCGCCGGATCGAGGAGGGCCCCCTTCATCCGCGCTCCTGGTGCAACCCATGGGCCGACCACTGCGAGAAATACGGGGAACCCCCACAAATCAGCCTCTTTTGACAGGGTCTGCTTCGGCGGTGGACAAACCTCCCTTCAGTAAACCTCCCCTTCGTGAAAACGGCCTACGACCGAGACCGACGGACCTGGACCCGCAACGAATGACGGCCGCGACGCCCTCTCGCGATCCGAAGACGGCCAATTCGCTAAGCGACGTGTCAGGGTAGGAAGTCTATCAACCTCCGACTGCTCTGGCGCCACCTCGTGCTTCCAGCGCGCCAGAGATCCGGGGGGGGGGCTCGGGGGCCTCGCGCGGGGGGGGTGCATGCAGCAGGCCGACAGGCGGGGGGGGCGCAGGGAGGGCGGGGCCGCGGCCCCGAAACGTGCCGCGGCTCTCGCGACGTACAGCGGGCTCTGTGAGCTGCGTTCGCTCTCGGTCCCTGGAACAGCGCGAAGCAACAGGCCTCGGAGAAAAAAAGCGAACACTCCTGCCACACTCATCTGTCAACGCCTCCCCCTCCCCCGAATGTTCAAAGTTGGCGGTGGGTCTGATGAGTTGCACCTCGAACGAAGTGTCCCCCGCGCGTGCCAACTTTGAGTTTGGGGGGCAGGGGGGGTGTTTACTACTTGTTCCCCTCTATCGAATTACGCCTGCAGCGGCATGCTCGGCTCCTCTGCGAATGCAGTTCGAAGCAACAACCGAATCAGCTCGTGCGCCCGCCCGTAGGACTAAAGACACCCTCGAATCACGGGGCCATACGACCGTGAAAGGCCAGGATGCCAAGATGCAGCAGTAGTGCGTTGCAACATGGCGCTGCAATTCGAATGGACGCCTGGATCGCAGAGGCGAAATGGCGCGCACGTGGGCCGTGTGGAAGCGAATCGTATGAGGCGAGGCCTGTGCTTTCATTGACTAGCTGGAGCCTACGGCGAACCCCTACCCGAGATCGAAATTTCAGACCGCAGTGCACCACCTCAGTTCCACTCGCGCCAGCGGAATCTACGCGCAATCTGGCCCCAGAGTAAGTGACTGCTACCAGCCTCGGTCCGTAGCCGTGGTGACTCTTGGGATCGCCACTGCAGCCTCTCCAGAAGCTTCTGCGGAATCCCCCCGCGAGCCTCCGAGGCGGCCGACGGACACAGCCCCTAGAGGACAAGCATGTTTCAAACCGCACGCAGTTACGTTTCAATGCTGCTCACTTCTCCCCCTTCTCGGCTGTGGGGAAAAACACAAAAAACATACAACACACACACACACACACACACACACACACTGTGGGAACAAAAACACACTGTGTGTGTGTTTTCCCAACTGTGTGTGTGTGTTTTTTTCCCACAGTTGTGTGTGTGTGTTTGTGTGTTTGTGTGTGTGTGTGCATGTGTGTGTTTGTGTGGTGTGTGTGTGTTGTGTGTGTGTGTGTGTGTGTGTGTGTGTGTGTGTTTGTGTGTGTGTTATGGTGTCGTGTGTGTGTGTGTGCTGTGTGTGTGTGGTGTGTGTGTGTGTGTGTGTGTGTGTGTGTGTGTGTGTGTGTGTGTGTGTGTGTGTGGGTGTGGACGTGTGTGTGTGTTTGTGTTTGTGTGTGTGTGTTGTGTTTGTGTGTGTGTGTGTGTGTGTGTGTGTGTGTGTGTGTGTGTGTGTGTGTGTGTGTGTGTGTGTGTGTGTGTGTGTGTGTGTGTGTGTGTGTTTTTGTGCATGTTTTTTTCTACAGAATCGCTCAAAGGCGGTCCAACCCGCGTGGCCCCCAGGCCATCCCAGACGGCCCCCAGGTCGCTCCAGGAGGCCTCTGCGAGGCCCCCCGAAAGTGGCCCTCGTGCCCCACAGCCCACCGCGTCTCTCTGTGGACTTCTGGCGCATCGCAAAGAAGTGCGCCTCGACGGGAGGTGCCCAGCGAACCCTGAGATGGTACGCGTCTGTCTGAGTGCCTGCAAAGGTGACCATACGGTGAGGGCATTGGATACGGAACCCTTAGATCAGGAACCCAGGATCTGGAAGCCAGTGGAACTCCAATCGTGGATCGGCGGCCATGAATATCATCGCCGCCCTCATCAGACAAGGCATCCTCCAGGGTCTGGCGCCTCTTAGGACCATTACTTCACGAACGCCCCCACCGTATGGTCTTGCCATCCACCCAACATCACCAAGTGCGGTGGGGGGAAACACGTGGCAGCGAAAGGTCTGCAATCTCTGTCTAGCTCATGGGCACCAGATCCGAGCAGAGCACTCGCTGCCACGACCTACTGCAACGCCTTGCAGAGCTCGCCCTCGCTCGGACGCCCATTCCCGGTGCACTTTTCGATTTCGTGCGTGTAGTTGTTGCAGGATGATCCCAGATGCTTCCCGATGGTCTTCCCCGAGGAAACAACGCCCACGTCCGAGCGATGCCAAGAGGATCGCTGAGCTTCGCACGGGCACATGTCCTCACAAGGCGTCCCCGACGGAACCAAAAAGGGAACTGCGGAACACTTGTGGGCCACTCATGGTCGTATGGAGGAGGAGGAGGAGGAGGAGGAGGAGGAGGAGGAGGAGGAGGAGGAGGAGGGGGAGGAGGGGGAGGAGGGAGGAGGAGGAGGAGGAGGAGGAGGAGGAGGAGGAGGAAAAGGTGGACCCCGTACCAGATCACGCCAATCGAAACATCGCTCAGTCCGTGCCCCCCTGCCTCCCGCAGCTCTGGCCGAGCCTCTTCTCGTACGACACGTGCCCCGCACTCTCTCGCAAATCGCTACGCTGAACATTCTGGGCGAGGAGTGCTCTCCATGAGATGCCAGAGCAGCACCAGCCGCTTGCACATCAGCTCTCTCGCACGTTAGCAAAGGCGAGTGCTCTCTGCGAGTGGATTCTCCTCTAGAATGCCAGTCTGCTTCCTCATCGTCTTCCCCTTCCTCGAACAGTGTCCTGCTCAGAGCTCTCATCCCATTCCGTCGGAGGGAAACAAAGGTATTGTTGCGCACGCCTTGCATTACAAGCGCTTAGAGAGAAACAGCGTGACGCTACTGTCATCCACCCATTCCTTGTTGATTTGCCACTTCCGCAGCACGCTGTCAAGCTCTACCCAATCGAAAGACAATTGCTGAAAGGCCAAGTGGATGATGACGACCTGCCGGCTCCTTCTCAGTCGGTACCCTTGCGTCTAAAGCTGGCCCCGTGCACATACACAGACACACACACACACACACGCGCGGTTGCACCCATGTTTGAAGGGGCCCTGGGACGCACAAAGAAATTGTCACAAATCCCGAGATTCCCTATAGGTCATCATATTTTCAGAATTGTCGTCTTCCCCCCCACTTCCAATATAGTCGGACTCGATTGGACAGGACACGCGAGAGGACACAAGACCCTTCCGAGGGCCACATTGCCAGAGGAATGTAGGAAGCATGGGCCGCGAGGCACAGGACACAAAGGGTACCCTTGATTTGGCAGGGTCGACCTACTAAATCTGGGCCGGCTGTAGTTTCCCATGGCTCCTTCGGGACCGACGACTCATTGTTTCTCTGTGCTTTTCCCCCCTCCTCAATAGCCAGTGCCTGCCTCTCTCCCCAACTCCACGGCCTGCTCCTGCCGCTGCACGCCGCCTCTTCGCGCCCTCCCTGCCTGCCGCGCCTGGCTGCGACCCGGCGCACGCCTCCGACCCGACGGCGCTGCCGCCCCCTGCCCGCCCCAGCAGCTTTGGCGTCCCGACGCGGTGCGGTGACAGACCGTGCGCGGCGACCTCGAAGAACACCCCCCAAAAGACCTCGCCGCACGGCCCGTCCGCGCACGGCCTCGGGACCTCGGCTGCCCCGGAAGCCCGAAACGTCCTAGGAGAGCGACCCGAGTCCCGAGGCGGTGCGGCGACCCCGAAGCCCCCACCGACTCGCCGCGCGGTGTGGTCACCGCCCCGCTTTCTGAGGGGGGGCCCCGAAGCGCCCCTGCGTGCTAGGCCCTGGCGCGCTCGTGCCCGACCCCCTAAGCCGCCCCGGGAGGTCGCCCGCGGCAGGGCGGAACAGGTCGTGCACGGGCCACAGGACGGCTCCCCGACAGCAGCCCCCCGCGGATACGAGGGGGCAGGAGAACTGAGGAGGAGGAGGAGGAGGAGGAGGAGGACGACGACGAGGAGGACGAGGGAGGGGCAGGGGGACCAGGATAACTAAAGAGGAGGAGGGGGAGGAGGAGGAGGAGAGGAGGGAGCGATGCGAGGAGGAGGAGGAGGGAGGAGGAGGAGGAGGACGGAGGAGGAGGAGGAGGAGAGGAGGAGGAGTGAGGAGGAGGAGGAGGGAGGAGGAGGAGGAGGAGGGAGGAGGAAGGGGAGGAGAAGGAGGAGGAGGGAGGAGGAGGAGGAGCAAGGGAGGGAGGGCGGGAGGAGGAGGGAGGGAGGGAGGGAGGGAGGGAGGGCGGCGGCGGCGGGCTCATCAGGAACGCGAGTCTGAGTTCGGCCGAAACTGAAAACAAAAAGTTAGCTCTGGTTCCTCGAGTGCGCATAATTTGAGGGAGTTTCTGTGGAACTCACGTCATCCTCACCCCCGGCGCGAAGAGCACGAGTCCAGAGCGGCCTCCGGCACCGTTTCCGGACGGATCCGGACGGATCCGCTGGATCCGGGGACGAATCCCCAACCGGCGCCCTCGCCTGAGACATCCCCGCAAAACCGGCCCCGGGGGAGGTGCCCAGAGGAGCCCAGAGCGGCCTCTGGCACCGTTTCCGGACGGATCCGGACGGATCCGCTGGATCCGGGGACGAATCCCAAACCGGCGCCCTCGCCTGAGACATCCCCGCAAAACCGGCCCCGGGGGAGGTGCCCAGAGAAGCCCAGAGCGGCCTCCGGCACCGTTTCCGGACGGATCCGGACGGATCCGCTGGATCCGGGGACGAATCCCAAACCGGCGCCCTCGCCTCTGACATCCCCGGAAAACCGGCCCCGGGGGAGGTGCCCAGAGGAGCCCAGAGCGGCCTCCGGCACCGTTTCCGGACAGATCCGGTGGATCCGCTGGATCCGCTGGATCCGGTGACGAATCCCAAACCGGCGCCCTCGCTTGAGACATCCTCACGAAACCGGCCCCGGGGGAAGTGCCCAGAGGAGCCCAGAGCGGCCTCCGGCACCGTTTCCGACGGATCCGACGGCATCGGACGGATCAGGTGGATCCGGGGACGGAATCCCAAACCGGCGCCCTCGCTGAGACATCCCCGCAAATCCGGCCCCGGGGGAGGTGGCCAGAGAAGCCCAGAGCGGCTTCCGGCACCGTTTCCGGACGGATCCGGACGGATCCGCTGGATCCGGGGGCGAATCCCAAACCGGCGCCCTCGCCTGAGACATCCCCGCAAAACCGGCCCCGGGGGAGGTGCCCAGAGGAGCCCAGAGCGGCCTCCGGCACCGTTTCCGGACGGATCCGGACGGATCCGCTGGATCCGGGGACGAATCCCAAACCGGCGCCCTCGCTGAGACATCCTCACAAAACCGGCCCCGGGGGAGGTGCCCAGAGGAGCCCAGAGCGGCCTCCGGCACCGTTTCCGGACAGATCCGGACAGATCCGGTGGATCCGCGCCCCGGGGGAGGTGCCCAGAGGAGGAATGAGGAGGAGGAGGAGGAGGAGGAGGAGGAGGAGGAGGAGGAGGAGGAGGAGAAGATGATGGAGCTGCGGGGTGGAGGAGGACAGACGGAGGCAAGAGAAGGATGGAGGAGGAGGAGGAGGAGGAGGAGGAGGAGGAGGAACCTCATCCTCACCCTCGCCAACAAGCGCACGCACCTTCTTCTATATACAGAAACTCCCGATCAACCGCAGAGCGGCCGGCTAGTAATATGCGCTGACCTAGCACGTGGGGGGGCTCACGCGCTCCTCGACTCACAGAACGGACATATCCCTGTGGCCAGAAGCGGGCTGAGCTCCACAAAATTCTTCGGGGGACTACCATCGAGAAAAACTGAGGCGGGCGGGAACCCTAATTAAGTCGAAAAGTCTAATAGACGTGGGGCAGCCAGCACCCAGGGTCCAGTTAAACACCGCAGACCAGGGGCCCCAGGACCAAACAACGCCAGAGAAGAACGCAAAACACTGGCGCCCACCAGTAAGAGGGCGCGAAAGGGCAAAAAGCCACCTGAACAGTGTCAGGCTACTGATATTTCCTGGGGGCAGCCCCGATCAACCTCAAGATGCTGGCATTCAAGCTGGAGGAGGAAGTGAGACGAGGAGGGCCAGACCCGAGGCTCGAGCGAGGAGGAGGACGAGGGGGGGGAGGAAGGGTTCCCGCCGCCTGCGGCGGAACTACTACTTGAGAATTCGACTGTATCACTGGCGCCCTCTCTCCTCCTCCCCGGCCTATCGAACTCGCAGCAGAGGGAGGTGCAAACAGAGAGGGAGTAGCTGTCTGCGAAGCGGTGCTGCCACTGGGAGGTGCCGTCAAAGTCGCCGCTCCTCTACCAGTAGCTGTCTGCGAAGCGGTGCTGCCACTCTGTGGAGGTGCCAAGGTCGCCGTCCCTCCACCCGTAGCTATCTGCGCCGCAGAGCTGCCACTCTGTGGAGTAGTCGATGACGTCGAAGCAACATCTAGATCGTCTCTGCGCTGTCCAGGAAGAGCTGCATCAGGCGCTCGTGATGCGAGCGAGGTGGCGTTCCCTTCATGAGCTTTCCCCCGAGCTGCTTCAAGGAGTCGAGCAACTGTGTCTGCACGCCTGATCCCTGCGCCTCGAGATGAATATTCATCAGCTTGCGATCGTGAGTGTACGATATCTTGCAGTGTCGGATCTGCATGCACAGGCTGTCGTTCGTGATGGTTCCATCTGCTTTGATGGTGTCGAGGTACTGCTTCAGGGCGAGATGATTGGCGGCTCCTACACGTTCCCCCTGTTGCACCACTCCGCCCACTAGCGCCAACCACAGGTGGGGGTGTGGCACGCCCAGCTTCTCCAAGTCCTCCACTGGCTGTTGGTCTCGGATCTCTTGAGCGTGCTCGCGGAGGGAGGGAGGAGGAGGAGGAGGAGGAGGAGGAGGAGGAGAACGAGGACGAGGGAGGGGCAGGGGGACGAGGAAAACTAAAGAGGAGGAGGGGGAGAAGGAGGAGGAGGAGGAGGAGGAGGAGGAGGAGGAGGAGGGAGGAGGAGGGAGGAGGAGGAGGAGGAGGAGGAGGAGGAGGAGGAGGAGGAGGGGGAGGCGGAGAAGGAGGAGGAGGAGGAGGGACGACGATGAGGAGGACTCGAGGACTCGAGAGCAGAGGGCACCGCGGTCGACTCCGCCGCCGCGGCCCCTGCGCCCGCGCACGCTGCGCAGGCTCTCACGAGGTCGCGAGCCAGCCCCAGAGACAGGGCGAGCTCCACCTCACTGCCACTCCAGGGCAGAGTAGATCAGCGGGGCAGCTGGGGGCAGCTGCCCCGTGAGGTCGCGAGCCAGCCCCAGAGACAGGGCGGGCCTCCACCTCACTGCCTCTCCAGGGCAGAGTATCTCTGCGGGGCCGAAGCCCCGAGCCGCGTACTCACCCACGTTGTCGCCGCTCAGCAGCCACACGTTGTCGACGCCCAGCTGCGACTCGTGGTAGCTTGCCGCCGTTGGGCGGCACCGTGCCATCTGGCCAGTTCTGGCCAGCCTTAGGGGGTAACCCTTGGCGTAGACGTCGGAGAACAGTCTGGCCACTCTGCGTGATCTGCTCTCTGCACTTCGCTGCCAGAAGGGATACACGCCCATGTCCTTCATCACTGTGTGACGCCACCGCTGCACAATTCCAACACCAGAACTGCCCATGAGCAACAGAGATCGAGTGGCTCGGGTGGATCACTTTATCTTGAATTTCAATCATCTCATTGTTGGGTACCTGTACTGCATGCCCATGATCAGCTCGGTGTACTGCATACTGCCGCCCAATAAAAACAGTGGTTCTTAACCAATCAAAAAGACTATACTTGCCTGGAGTTGTCCAACACTCTTGGCAGACCCAACGTCCTTTCATTGGTTTCATATCATGTCCAGAAACTTCTTGTAGCTGGAGGCGCTGCTCACGTCGTAAGTGGAACGCTTTGTGCCGCTGCTGCTTGGGCCTGTCCAGCTTGGTTGGGTCCGCGTCCTTGCACATGTCGAAGATGATGGCGGCCGCACGACGCTGGACACGCATCAAGAATGTTTCCACTTCAGTAAGCTGCTTGACCTCCTCACGTATATCGTTCATGGCCTCTTCAGCTCCACGTTGCGCAAGAGTATCTGCCATTTCATTTCCAAGGCTGATCTGGAAATCTTGTTTGGACTGCTTGATTGCTTCATGGTCAAGATGAGATAAACATTTGATAATAACCACCTGATGTACTCCACCAGGCCGCTTCTTGATCATAGCACCGATACGCCCCCACCATTCCTTCAAGGCACCTTGAGGATGTTCGTAAAACCGCTGGGTCCAACCATTCACAACTTGCTGGCAGTCAGTGTAGATGGCAACCGGCCCTTTCGTCAGCGCCAATGCCCAAAACAATCCCGCGTGTTCTGCTGCAGGTACACTCTGTTCTCCATCCACCGTGCCGTAGAAACCAATATGGTGGGTATCTGCAATGACGCCGTTGCTGATGTCGATCTGATTGTTCACATTGAGGACGTGCGTGACATAGCTTGGGTTCGTCGTGTCCATTACCGTATCGCTATCCTCATAATACTCAGGAAACTCATCTTCGAGGGTGGGTGCCTGGTCGCGTAGGAGCTGTCGAAACTTCTCTTTAATTTCAGCGACGCTGTCAAACCAGTGTTGGACGTAAGCTTGTTTTTCCCATCCTTGGAGCGTGAGGTAGTGGTCATATACATCCTTGCGCCGCCTCTTGGAGGTGCGCCATCTGATGTCACATAGATCTTTGGCGAGCTGGCGGCTGCTGCGGGTCTAGTACCGTGCTTTGAGAAACTGCAAGAGGCACGCTTGTTCTGGTTGGCGTAGGAACTGCTTCATGTACGGCTCGCACCATAGTTTCCAGCTGTCGTGGTTGCGAACTTCGTCGTTATCAATGAATACTGTCCAAGTCGCTACCCAGACTCCGAGGTCATTCATCACATCCTTGTGCAGCTGCTCCGTGGTCTCGTCGGTCGGTACTTGCTTCACTTGGCCTCCCAGTTCCGTGCGACCTGCTGGGGTATTTTCGCCGAAGTCCAACGTGGCGTACGAAGATCCATCCGTGGGTATTGCGTCCAGCGGGAGGTCCCGACCAGCACCCGAAGGGCTCCCCATCTGTGGTGTTCCGTCACTCTGGGCAGGGTTTTTTTCGCCGAAGTCCAACATGGCATACGAAGACCTACTCGTGGCTTGGACGCCCATCGGGTGCGGGTCCCGAACAGCCTCAGAGAGGTTCCCCTGTTCCAAGAGTGCGTCTTGGCACCGCAGTCGCTCTTGTCCTGGTCTATGTTCTTGCGGTCCCTGTCGTAGCTGAAGTGTAAGTCCCCATCCCACTCTGTTGATGCGCTTGTCATTGCTTGTGCCTGATCCATCCACGAAGGCAATCGCGCAACATACGGGGTTGATGGTGACCAGCTCCTGCGAATATACTTTGGTTCCTGCCGTGGCCGTTGTCCAATAACTTCCATTCCATGATCCCCAAGCCGGCGCTGATGGGACTGGGTTGCGATGTTGAGGAAGTAATCCGCGTAGCCAGAACGCCTCTGTGTCAGGGTCGTTATACATTTCTTCCAGTGCACGCTTGCACAGCGACTGTGACTTGACAACGGCCTCTATGTTCAAGTTGTCATTCATTTCGCACTCGTAGATCCTGTGCTTGATCGTGTCAGCCGCTTTGGAACATCTTGGGCACTTGCCGTCAGTTTTGTAGCCAGCATCTTTGCACCGCTGCCCCGTCCATATTGCTCCACATGCCAATGCTTCAAGCGCTCCAGCTTCTTGTATGCGATCAGCTTTGCGTAACTTCTGTAATGTGCGCTTGAGCATAGTGGTGTCCATGCCGTGCTGCATGCCCTTGCCGTAGTAGTGGTCGGCGGCCTTGTTCCATATCTGCGCCTCCATGTCCGCTGCAATGGTACGCATGATATCCTTAAAGTCCAGGGCCTGGTCATCTCGGAACTTCCACAAATTGCCTCTTGGATCTTCCCGTTCATCAGGTCGGTGTGGCTTCCATCCCAGCTGCTGTAAGGATAAGGTGAGGGCGCCCATGGGTCCTGTGACTGAGTTCCAACGTCCACGTGGTCTCATATTCTGGAATCTTTGTAGATGTTCGTACCATCCTTGTCGTAGGCGCTCATGGGCAGGTGCTTATTTTTGCCATGTCTGTATCCATTCCTTTATCTGGCGCTGGAGGCATGCTGTGGCTGGTTCGTTCTCGCCGTAGAAGATGACGTTGATAATTGACGTACACCTGCCACCAGTACTGAAGCCAGCCATATCTGCATGCGTCGCGTACTGCAGCTGGGCTGAGACCTGCGATAGGCCAATCATAGCTTTGTTTCGCCCGAAGGTTTGAGTTGAATAACATGGCCGTCCTGCGTCGCCAACGTCCTTTTTGCTTGCTGAAAATATTGGCCCTTTTAGCTCTTTGTCTAGCCTGCTTGCATCTGGTAGTGCGCGTAGACGTGGTACGTTGGCGACCCAGGGCTGCATCAATACCCAAATATTTGACGTACTTCGGTGTCTTGATGTTGATTCCTTTCTGCTTGAGCTGCTTCACGATGTGCTTCTTCGTGGTGATGCAGTTCGTGAGTAGGGCCGATTTCCCCGAGACTACTAGCTTGGAATCCAGACAGGCCTGCACTAAGGTATTGACTGCGACGGGGAACTGCTGCTGGAATTCCTCAGCGCGTCCTTCTACACGTATATGGAGATCGTCAACAAACCCGCGTGCTAACGCAAGCGGCGCTGCATTGTGGGTGATGTCCAATATGATGTACACCATAGCTCTTGCCGCGTGATTCGCTGCAACACATCCAGCCACTATACCGCTCCATGGGCAAATTGGTTCAGCGTGGTCACGACAGGCTCGTACTACACGCGGTGGTAAGTACATCAGGAGGCTCATGTACAGGTTGACGGTTGGATAATTGAGTTGCATAGCACGTATGATCAAGATGCTGAGGTCCACACGGTCGTAGAATTTCTCCAGGTCAAGGTAGAAGGTGCCGTAGATCGATCCCTTGAGCTTTGCGCTGGTTTCATCAAGGGCCATTGATAGGAGTGCTGCTCGTAATGCTGATGACCCCTGAATGGCAGCGTCCCAATAGCCTGCCTTTTCTGAACACCAGTCTTGCATCTCCGCTTTGGCCATCTTGCCCCAGAGCCTGACTGGGAACGGTAGTAGTCCAATGGGTCGCTCTTCGCCCGCTGTGTTAGAACCCGCTTTGACCAATAAATGATACCAAAGGTGATAAAACTGATGTGGCCAACATAAGTTGCGTTCGCATGAGTTTAACACAAAGACGAGGCTGCGCTTCGCATCGTCAGGTAGTGCCTTGATCCCTGGTGGATGCCATTGGTCTGGGCCACGTGCTGTCGTCGGTCGAAATTTGGATAGCGCTGCTTCCAGATCTTGGATATCGTAATAATCTCGATGCAGTAAGTCGGCGTGAGCTGCTTGTTTGAATTCTGCCATGGCCGCTTTCAACTGCTCGCTGCTGTTGTGCCTCTGCCACCGCGTTTGCCAGACTCCTGCTCGGCACTCCGTGGCCTCACGAAGTGCTCCCGCCTCGTCCTTGGTGATCGGGTCCACGGCAGTGTCTGGTAGATCTCGTCGTTCATGTTTGCTGATGTATCTATCGGCATCGCGCATATTACTTGATAGCGCCGTCCTCGTCCACTGGCCGACTTGCTCACGAATCTTTTTTCCGCATCTGAGAAACATGCCAATCCATTCGCTGTCTTGTGGCTGCTGCTGCATCCTGCCACTCGGTGATATTCTCCGTGTGCGTGTCGGGGTCGATGTCGTGGCCGAGGGAGCTGACGCGTTTGGCGAAAAGGGCCGCCTGCTCATCCAGGTAGTCGGTCTCCGCTACTTCTGCGTGACTACATTCTAGATGGTGAGGCTGACAGCGTCCAAGTGGTGCTTGCTCTCTATCGGGTGCCTTTGGAGGAGCAGAACGCCGTCTCGGCAACGCTGATAGAACGCCGTCCAGAGGATGCTGGTGTGCTGCTGCTCGTCCGCTTTAGTGTTACCTTTTGGCTTGCCTGCGATGTGCTGCGGGTAGGGTGCCTCCTTGTAGCGTGTTGGCTGTCCACGTCTCGCTCGTGGGTGGATCGGTGCCTCCGTGATGGTCGAGAGTGCCCGCTCCGCCGCATTCGCCCACTTGCCGTACAACTTACCCAGCAACTCACTCATGCGCGGGTCCTGCTTGTACGCTATCGAATTCTGCACCCACGACGGCGCGCCTCGGATTCGGCAAGATGCCTCCTCGTCTCGGCACTCATCCCAGATATTCTGGTCGCATCGCATGGCCACAGTCTTCGTGTAGTACGTGTCCAGGAGCTTGCTGTCCAAGAGGTCGTCTTCAAGGTACTTGGCCATTTCGTTGTACTGGGTGCGGTCGCGTTGTTGCCGCTTGATACCTTTCTCTCTTTGAATTTCCGTCATGGGTATGGGGCGCTTGGCTGGGAGCATAGGCTTGCGGATAAGGATCGTCGACGGCTGGGCCCATAGCTCTATAACGATGCCGATGTGCGGGGGCCATGGTACCTCATGCTCGCCACGGATCTGCTTGAGCATCGGCCGAAAGTCTGGAGGGGTGATGGCATAGTCGATGAGGCGCCCCGTTCCACTGCTGCACGTGTAGCTGACGCGCTGAGGTACCACAATTGATCCACCAAGAAGTCTTAGCCAAGGCGTCGCTTCAAACTCTTGTGGTGTATTGTTGGAGTCTCCACACATTATCCAAGGTATGTTGCCCAAACTCTTTGTCAGCTGAAGTAAGTGCTTCATCTTGCGGATATTCTCACCCGTGAAGCCGATGGATGCTGCGAGGTAGGCCGTGATCACTGCGATCTGCTGTCCTTTGAGTTGCCACTTCACCATGGTGATGTCATGGAAATCCTTGGCGAAAATGCTGTGGCCCTGCGCATCTGGCAGGTGTACTCGCGTATCAAGATGACGTCGACGAAGGATGCATGTGCCTCCTAAGGTGCCCGTCGTGGACCGTGGCGATGGCCGCGCTGGCGTCCAAGTACCGTGAGATCGCCACCCGTACTGCGTGAGTCGGCTAGCCTCGACCTCTGCTGCTGGTCCTCGTAGGTGGTGCTCGCTCAGCGCGATGATGTCGTACTGATTGCTCTTGCCCTCGATGAAAAGTTTGGCGGCCGCGTTGCACTGCGTAACGTTGGCCACGAAGATGGTGACGATGGGCTTCGCATCGTCTGAATTGGTCTGCTGGTTCTTGCCTTCGGTCTGGATCTTGATGCCAGTACCTTGCGAACCTGCACGGACTGGCTCTGCCGACGGGCTTGAACAAGTAGACGATCCCCGAGAAGAAATTGACGTCGTGCTGCCATTATCATCATCTGCCCGAGTAGACGCACTCTCGATGATGTAGTCAGCGTCGTCGTCAAACCAGACCTGCTTCTGGTACGGCGGCCTGGCGAACCCGCTTGGTCCTCGATGAAGCTCTGCTGCGAGTGGGGGTTTGCCGTGCTGGACAGCAAACAAGGGCACTCTGGGCCCATCCCCCTTCGCAGCAGAGGCTAATAATAGGAAGCCGTCGATCTCGGCTTCAACATCGTCGTACTTCTGGCTGTAGTTAGGAGCCCTGCCGCGTAGCGACCATGACCTTCGCCCTGCTCTTGATCTGGGCCAGCTTCGAGAGGTAGGCCTTGACCTGGTCGTCATCTGAGAGGTCGAACTGGTTGGCGAGCTCCACCTCTGGGTCTGTTTGAACTGGTCCAGCATCGGCCGCAGGTGCATCTGCCTGTTCGCCAGGTGCTGCTGCTGGTTCCTGAGATGGTTTAGCTTCAGCTCCGTCTTCTCCTTTACGCCGCTTGCAGGCCTTGGTCTTGATGGTCTTGGCTGCGTCGAGCGCCTTCTTCGCGTTGATGACTGCTGTCTTCTTGCCGTCGATGTATTGCCTGGCCTTCTGGAATTCTTTCTGGATTGCCTCATACTCCTCTTTCTGTTTGCTGTCCAGCATGGCCAACTCCTCATCGTCCAAGGTCGGGAACTCCTCCTCCGCGTCGTCCTGTTTCTTGGCTGGCTGTGCTTCGGCTGCATCTCCTCCGACATCGGCTTTGGCCTCTTGGAAGTGCTTCTTCGCGTCGGCCAGCTCGGACACGTTGGTGCTGATCCTCTGGAGTACGTCATTGCGGTACTCGGTAGCACGCTTGAGCTGCTTGGCCAGCTTGTCTGGGTGCTTCTGGAGACGGTTGAGCTCCGCGACTGCCTCTTGGAGCTTCTGTCCTGTTGATGGCTCTGGTGCTGCGACTGGTTCAGCTGGTTTTGCCTCGGGGCAAGCTGCGAGGATCTCGTCCATGCGGGTCTGGTCGTTTTGCTCCTTGGCCGTGAGGTACTGCTTCCTGAGAAGGTCCACCATTGGCTGAGCTGCTGCACCAGGAGCTGCTTGACCTCCCGCTGGCATCGTTGACGTGGATGGTAGCTGCCACACGTGACCGCAAGTCTTGCAGTTGGTCCATCCAGGTTTGCCTGCCCTGTTGCAATAAACCCAATTGCCACTACCCACTGGACAAGTCGGGCATACCAGGAACTGCGTGTGCTTCTTGCTCTTGGTGTTGGGCGGCTTGCGGCTGGACGAACGTGAGGTTGATAGTGATGCTGACCGTCGCCACGGCGCACCCCATGCAGCTCCCCACGTCGCTTGGTCATCTGCGTCACTCCAGCCGCCGCGGCCCCGAGTCATGTACTGGGGCAACAGGAACTTTAGCAGCGGCTTCTGCCGCCCCCCTCAAGCCGCGAACCGACGTACAGCGAGCCCCAGCCCGCCGCCGCCGATGGTGCGCGCCCTGCTGCCTCGGCCCTCGCGCGGCGCGCGCGCGCGCCAGCTGCAGGCCGAAATGGCTTGAGGGAGGAGGAGGAGGAGGAGGAGGAGGAGGAGGAGGAAGGAGGAGCAGGAGGAGGAGGAGGAGGAGGAGGAGGAGGTGGAGGAAGGGAGGGAGGAGGAGGAGGAGGATGGGAGGAGGAGGAGGAGGAAAACGAGGACGAGGGAGGGGCAGGGGGACGAGGAAAACTAACTAGGGAGGGAGGAGGAGGAGGAGGAGGAGGGAGGAGGAGGAGGAGGAGGAGGAGGAGGAGGGGGAGGAGGAGGAGGAGGAGGAGGAGGAGGAGGAGGAGGAGGAGTCCGTAGCCATTTTGGCTCAAGGCTAAACGTTGTGAAGGGCTATAGACGCCCGAGAATCAGCGATTAGCTTTGGACCCCTCCGTAGCCTGTCTGCCTCAGACGGCTTGGGGTTCGTCCCGCGGCACCGTGCTCGGAGGAGCACAGCTTGCGCAGAGCCCCCCTCTCGCCACCAGACCCGTGCCTATGTCCCATGGCCGACATGCTGGCGGGAGGTTCAAGTGCAGCATGTGCGGATGCGGCCAGAACCTCCTGCACTGGAACTGGTGCAAACACTGCCGCCGACCACGCCAGGATCCCGACACTGCACTTACGCCATGGGCTGACGAGAAAGGGGGCAAAGGCACCAACCGGTGGACTCGGAGCCCGGGACGTGCAGCAGGAGCCACTCCCCAAGTCTCGCCAGCCGACCTCCAGAAGCTGGTGGACATTGCCACTCTGATGGGCGACACCACCACGGCGGCCAAGTACCAGGCGGAGCTGGACAAGGCCAGAGAGGTCCGCCCCGTCCACCAGCGAGCTGCACAAGCCCAGCGTAAGGTTTCTGCGATCGAGAAAAAGCTCAACGCAGCCACGGACACTCTGGCCAACCTCCAGAAGCAGACTACTGTGCAGGCTGAGCTCGTTCACGCGCTGGTCAGCGACCTCACAGATGCGGAGAACGCCTACAAGGCCGTCCTCGAGGAGGAGCACCAGGCCACAGTCGGAGCCAAAGAACCCACCGCCGCCCCTGCCAAGCTGAACCTCCAAGCCCTCCTTGAGGGGCAGCTCAAGGCCGAGGACCTCTTCGACGACGGCGGGATGTTCGACATGGGAGATGAATACGAGTTGGGAGCAGAAGACGAATCCGAGATTGCCAAGCGCAAGGAGGAGCTCAAGGCCCCCATGCAAAAAGTCGCCGCCCAGCTCTTCCAGGAAGCCAAGCAGAAGTGCGACGCCACCAGGGCCGCCCACGAGGCGCAGAAGCAGAGGCTCAAGGCCAAGCGGCCCCGCGCAGAGTCTGCTCCTCCTGGGGGCCGCGCTGCTGGCGCTGCAGGCGGCGACGACGGAGCTCAGGCCTCAGGGGGTCACCCAAGCGCCGAGCCCGCCGCCACCCCAGGGGCCCCCCCAGGGGCAACAGTCGCCGCCGACGCCACCTCGCAGCCCCAGCCCAACGCCAAGGAACGGGCTGCGGCCGACCTGGCGGGCAAGGGCGCCAGCAAGGGCAGCGACGTCAAGCAGCGCGGGTAGCACGCAGCCAACGCCACCTGTAAGAACACGTCGGGTGCGCTTCCTAGAGCACCCCAGCTACCACTACTTTGAACCAGAGGCGGATGATGCGCAGTGTCCAGGGGGCCGACACTACCTACAGCATGATCAGAGCCACAAGTTTGGAGAAGGTACGGCTCATTCATACAGGGGGAATGAGAATACCCAACAGGACATACGAACACCAGATAAGGGCCCCCCACGTCGCCGCAGGTGGGGGAAGGCCTACTCTACGACATACACGGGACCAACCTCGAGCTGCACCAGGTCGTCTACTGGGCCATCCTTGACGAGCGGTGCACTCACGGCCCCAATGGGGTCGCAGAGGTCGCCACACGGAGTTCCTACACACCTCCCCCATCTGGCCCGCTCCTCGGGGATGGGGGCACGCTCAACCCAGATGCAGAGGACATCATCGCAGAGGGCGGCTGGTTCCTCATCGGGCACCTCGGCCCCCGACGGCACGCACCGCTCAGCCCAACCAGCTGACCGAGGTGACGCCAGAGGGTACCGACCGTCGGCTGGAGCCGTCGGCACGCACTGCTCAGCGTTGCCAGACCAGCGCAGTGGGGCCAGAGGGTACCGACCGTCGGAGGCAGCTGGGAGTGCCAGCCCAGATATCGAGAATGCGCCTCCACCTACAGCTGACATAACGCCAACCGATAACACTGCGCCGCAGAAGGAGACGGATGGCAAGCACAGGAGGACCAACATAGAGGACGAGGATGATCTATTCAACCTGCTCGAGGATCAACATGAGGTCCAGGGTGGATGGCCAGAAATTAAGCGAGAAGACAACCCGCCCGAACCCAAGCAGTCGGAGACCCAGGAGGTGGAGCCCGACAGCCAGGCACCCCTGGAGAACAACCGAGTGGGAGTACCTCAGGCCCCGCAGCGAGGGGAGCTCAAGCAATACGGACACCCGAAGCATGCAAAGACGAATGACGTCATATTCTTTTTTCAGTAACTACACCAAGTAGACCGAGCTGGGCCAGAAATGTATCAGGGAGCTTCGGCACAAGCACCAGATCCACATCCATATGGGAGCAGAGACTCATATTCGGGAGGGGGGCAATATCACGCAGCTGCTCGACATCTTCGGCGAGACCACTGGCAGGTGGAAGGCCGTGAAGCTCGAGCCACTGAAGTAGGAGGCCAGCTTGGGCACGGAGGCACGTGGGTTATGATATCTTCCCTCCTTGCCTCTCGCCCCCCTCCGCCTTCGGCAAACTGAGTGGTCCACTCCGGCTCAGGGCCAGGGGCAGTGGGCCGCCAGGGAGCTACGCATCCACGGGACGAGCATCCTGTTTATTTCAGCCTACTTTGCCGAAGGGGAGGGCCTCGCTGGGTCCAATATGGCAATGATGGAGGAGATATCCTGTAAGATTCTGGCCCTGGGTATTCCTTCATCTGGGCTGCCGGTTGGAACATGGAGGTCGACCAGGTCAGGACTTCGGACATCGAAAACTACCTGGGGGCCGCGTTCGCGTTACCCAAAGGGGCCCAGAGGCAGTTCGGGAAGAGGGTTATCGACTACCTCTTGGTCTCCAGGCCCCTCCTCGAAGATCTCTCTCTTGAATGCGATTATCACGGGCCTTGGGCTCAGCCGCGCATCGGCCTCATAGGGAAGCTCCGGAAGCAGTGCGTCCCCAGGCAAATGCAGGTGGTGGTCGAACCCCCGCCGCTCCCGCTTGGGTGCCGGGGGCCGACGCTTCCGCGGGCCGCTTTCGTTCGGAGTGCCCAGGGACTGGTCGAACGAGCCCCAGGGCCGAAGTGCAACGCCGCAGCTGCCTGCACCTCTACTGCAATACCCAGGCAGCACGCAGTTTTTCTCTTGCGGTGGAGGCGCTGCATCTTTCTAAGCACGGCGACCCTGCTCGGCCGGTTCGCCACCATCGGGGGTGGGCGCCACAGCTCGCCACCAAGCTAGCAGCCCCTACAGGGCCATCGCCGCGAGCAGGCAGCACCGAGCAGCTCGCCTTTTGGAAGACGATGGTTGCGCGCTTTCAGGACCTCATCGGGGCTACCGCCGGGAAGGACTCAGAGGGCAAAAAGCGCAGGAGGCTCCACTTCGGGTCCCTTATACACTCCAAGGTTACCTGGGCTGCACCCTGCATGATCCCCTCGGAGGCCCAGGAGGGTGTCTCGGAATTCCTGCTGGGGTTGACCACATCCACGACCTAGACCGCGATGGGGACTCGGGCCACTGCTCGGCTCTGCAAGTGTCTTCGGGGCCAGGCCGACAAGCTCGCCTACCAGGCCAGGAAGGAAGGATTCCAGGAGTGGCTCCAGGAGAGCCTAAAAGGAGGGGCCAAATGGGCCCATTACCACACCAGGACCTGGGGCCTGCCAGAGCCCACGCCCAAAATCGAAGTGGACGACTCTGGAGCCCCACTCTGGGAAGCGAGTGAATCGCTGAAGGTCAAGGCCCACAGGTGGAAATCTCTTTGGACTGATCCACAGGGGCAAGGACAGGCCGTTGAACAGGACTGGTGGCGAACCTTTCGTGACGAGGCGCTCGAGGCGATGCGCGACTTGCCGCCGCTCGATCTTCAACATCTTGCAAATGCATGCAAGTGCTTCCCTGCCAGCATGGGCAAAGGAGCATGCCAGTGGCACCCACATCTGCGGGCAGATCTCCCAGAGGATGGCCAAACTGCCCTGCTCGACTTGCTTGCGTCGATCGAGGCGGAGTGCAGATGGCCAGCCCAAGTTTTACTCAACGAGGTAGGCATGCACCCCAAACCCACAAGTGAAGGAGACCGCCCTACTACCCGCACCCAGAGACTCTACCGTGTATGGAGCCGTCTTCGGAAGGACCCCATCTCCCAATGGGAAAAAGCACGTGCTGGCTTCTGGGACGCTGCAGTCAAAGGTTCCGATCCCCTTCGTGCTGCTCTGCTTTGCCTCGCCCGAGCAGAAATTGCGATTGGTCCCTGGCGCTCCTGGACGCCGATTTTTTCGACACCTTGGCACCCTTCTGGATTATTGTTTTGGGAAGCAGCTGGATTACCCCATCGGCATCATGTACCTAGGCATGGCTATGCACACAGCTGGCCGAGTCCTAACCATCGGACCAGAGGTCACTGACTTTCTGACGGTATATCGTTCCATTTTGCAAGGTTGTCTGCAGTCAGCTGCTTGGACTAGGGCCTACCTATACGACACGAAGGAGACGACGCATGCTAGGCACCGGCCCCTCGAGCTCAGTACGTGGGTGGATGACATTAGCATGCAGGTCAGATGCCCCTGGCCCATCGTCCGCAACCTAGCCATTTCTGGAACCAAGGCGCTAGCCCAAGTCAAGCGAACCAGAGGTTTGAAGCTTTCGCCCAAGTCGCAGGGGCTCGCCAGTTCAGGGGGCCTGCTCAAGCAGATTCACCAAGGCCTCAAGGATGCGGGCGTCGAGCTGCAGGCAGTTACCAAGGCTCGCGACCTCGGCCTCGATTTTTCGTCTCAGAGACGCTCGACCACGGTAGTCGGAGCAAGGATGAAGAAAGCCAAAGTCCGAGCCAAGCGAGTTAGAGGCATCCTCAACAGGCTTCCAAGTTGGGGCCCACTGGTGTCAAACCTCAGGCCTCGTGGGGCCTCGCTGGACAAGGTGGGCCCCCCACGGTGCTCAAAGACCTCAGGACCACCATGGCCTCCATCTCGGGTGAGCAGAGGCCAGGGGGAAGCGCCGCACTCGCCCTTAGGCTGGGACCAGGGAAGACAGGAGACCCGCTTTTCTTCGGGCGCGTGGACCTCTTGAGGACCTGGATCGCCATCCCCCCCAAGATGATGCAAGAAAGAATGGCCCTGGAGGCTGCGTGGAAGAAGTGTCTAGCCGCCATGCGCACGGCCGCTAGTCCCTGGAACAAGGTCCGAGGTCCCATCGGGGCCGTTATCACCACCCCCCTATAGGCCAACTGGGATCCCAAGTTACCACGGGCCTGGACCGACTACGCTGGTGATACCTTTTTATCTTATCCCTGGAGAAGCTCCCGTCGACAGGGCCCCCTTCTACCTCGAGACCCTCTCAGGCTCCCCTGCTGGCTGGACACGCTGCGTTGTCTCGGAGCTGGAGGCCACTTTCGAGCTCCGCATTTGGCAAGAGCACGCGTGCAATCACTTCTGCGGGAAAGGCCTTGAGGAAGGAGCTGATTTGACTGTCCTCGGGAGGATGTGCCGGACCTACCGCCGAAAGAACATGTCTGGGCATGCTAGTTTCCTGAGACTCCTGGCCACGGGGGCTCTCTGGCCAGGGACTTTAAGGTTCCCAGGTGATGAAGAACAGCAGAGTGCAAGCGGTGCGGCCAGCCCGAGACCATTTTCCACCAGCGGTGGGGATGCTCTCAACTTCAGGCGTCTGAAGGCACGGCCTTCGACCTGGCTGGCCAAGCCGCTGCCGAGCATGAAGATTACCCGTGCTTCTGGTCGCGCGGACTGGTGCCCCTAGGCTGGGCGTGCAGAATATGTGACCACTGGTCCGACTTTCGGTTCTCCTCCGACGGGGTCCTCCAGCACCAACAGCGGTTCCAGCTACCTCCCCAAGCAGTAGCAGGCTCTGACGGCAGCGGGGGGGAGCTTTCCTCGGACGTAAGGTGTCGGCGCTGCGGGTGGGGTTTCGCGGTGGCCTGCCGAGGGCAAGTCCTCGGGAAAGCCTGGGGCCCCCTGGTGGGCCGCTCCCACACGGTCCCGCTCGCTGAGCTAGAAGCTGTGACCGAAGCCCTGCGCCACACATCAGGTCCAGGGAAATGTGCTATAGATGCCAAATACGTTATAGATGACATAGCTCGGGGTCCCCAGCACGTCAGCCCCTCGAACTCGGCAGCCTGGGCCCGTTTTTGGGCGGCTGTCCAGGAGCACCCAGGGGACCCCGAGTTTTGCAAAGTTAAATCGCACCTGTCCCGTGCTGATATCGGGCGCCTCGTGAGCGAAAA